>OX123188.2:21822841-22131095 GCA_944739405.2 Euclidia mi | reverse complement strand
TGAGCCCAGTATAAAATTTTAACACCACCCGTTGTCGAATTACCGACGCAATTTAAGTCGGGAATCTGTTTAGCACATGTTATGCCATACACGTACCGTGTAATCTCATTGTAAATAATGGTAGGACGTGCGAAACTTTTTTCATTTATTGTTGCGTCCTATTTTCAATTTTTGATTGTCTTTTTTAACGGTTATAGTGTGTGGACTTACACTGCAGATAGAATAAAAAATAATATAATAGCATCCACGAAGGATTGTAAACGTATGAGTTTAGCACGCTGCACTGGAAAGGACGCGGTATTAACATAAACGGGGAGTACCTCTCACACTTGAGATTTGCAGACGATATCGTTATCGTGGCTGAAACCGTGCAAAATTTGCAGTATATGCTGAGCAGCCTGGCTGATTCTTCTGCTCGCATGGGTCTCCGGATGAACTTGGATAAAACCAAGATAATGTTCAATGAACATGTCTCTCCGGAACCGATTATCCTAAATGGGGTCCCTCTCGAAGTTGTTCAGGAGTACGTCTACCTTGGGAAAACCTTACAGTTGGGTAGAGAAAACTTCGAGGCTTGCAGAAGAATACAGCTCGGCTGGGAAACTCCGTCGATTCTTTTCGTCATCCCTACCGCAAAGCCTTAAGACAAAAGTGTTCAACGAGTGCGTCCTACCGGTTATGACTTACGGTGCCGAGACGTGGACTCTGACGGTGCGACTAGTCCACCAATTTAAGGTCGCTCAGCGAGCTATGGAGAGGGCAATGCTCGGAGTTTATCGGAAGGATCAAATTCGTAATGAAGTGATCCGACAGAGAACCAAGGTAATCGACATAGCTCAGAGAATTAGCACGTAGAAGCGGCAGTGGGCTGGTCACATCTGTCGCAGAACCGATAACCGATGGAGTAGTCGTGTTCTAGAGTGGAGACCGCGCCTTGGCAAAGGTAGTGTAGGACGCCCTCCGGCTAGGTGAAGTGACGATATACGCAAAGTGGCTGGCAACGGCTGGACACGAAGAGCCGAAAATCGGGCTCAGTGGCGTGCCATTGGAGAGGTCTATATCCAGCAGTGGACTACGGCAGGCTGATGATGATGATGAGTATATCACGAGGTGCAAGGTAAATTATTATATTATTTCAAGCAGACTACGTATACGGCAGCCGCTTTCCAGATATCACTGTGTATTTTAGGTGGCATGTCATAAAATATATGACATGCCACCTATGCTTTATTCAGCTACTAAATAAATCTGCGAAAGAGTTATACTACTTTTGGTTCCTTCTAATGCAATTTTTAGATATTTAAGATTTCATTACCTACTAGATAGTAGGTACTGAAATCTTAAATATCATGGAGAGAGGTGCGTCTGGTCCCTTCTGATGAAATCATCTAACGACATTACTCACAGAAAACGTAGTAATCTTGTTGTTTTTAGTAGGATTCTATTATTGTTGAGATTAAATAAAAGAGTGGACTGTATAACTTGTAATATAGAATAAAGTATTACCAGTATGGTAGCGGGTGTCGCGGACGGCTGTGCTGCGCTGAGTGGTATATCGTACGGATAGGGCCGCCTCCCCGCGCCGCCGTCCTCCTCCGCCGCCGTTGCTAGGTGCTCGTGCGCCGACACTTGTTATGGCTGACAGATTAGGACAGTACTATTGACGAAATATCTCGATTTGGGCAACTTAAAATAGAATGAAAGTCTTTTATAATATGGCCCGCAGCAAATTGTTTGAAATATAGAGGATCAGCTGGGAACAGCGAGCTTGTCCTAATTGACTAAGTTGCAGATTATAGGTATATGTAGGCGTACGGTCAGCCAAGAAAGTGGTCTACCAGTTTGGACAAAACTTTCAATATCATCAAAATAACAACAACACTTTCAATATCATCAAAATAACAACAACAACATCAGAAAGATTGAGGTTAGAACAAACAGAATATTATTTAAAGCAAAATTAACTTTGTTGTTTATTCACCTGCATATAAATCGATACCATACATACATACATACATAGACTCACGCCTGTTTCCACGAAGGGGTAGGCAGAGGCATATTAAACGCCCACTTTTTGCCAGTGTTTTGATCCCACGTAATAGGTGGCGAGCCTATTGCCGCTTTTCGGGATATTTTGATTGCCAAAGCCTCGTCCGTTGATCGGCAGGTGCACCACTTGCAGGTGAGGTTGGCTTGGGACCCTAAGTTCTTGGTGGGAACTATATGCACCAATATCGATACCAACGGTTGTTATACCATATGTTTGCTGACTGTACAGAAAAATATAGATGTTTATTAATTTTAATAAATAAAGCCCAATTCACATTGCCAGAGGCATACAGTTATCCACAATGCGTACAGCGATGCTACAAACCTCGCTGCAATAAACTGGACTCCACAATAGTTCTGAAGCACGAAGCGTTTGCAGTGGCGCTGAGCGGGACGTAACATTTTAATGCTTTCACGGGCGCTTCGCTCCGGCGTATTAAGGCTATGCTTAGCTCTCCTCCATATTTGGCTCTTCCAGTGTTTTGATCATTATTGCATTTATATTGCAGCTGTATTTATATCGCACGTAACAACGAGAACGAAGCGTAAGAACGAGGATGTTACAAGAAACGACTTTCTTGCATTCAAACAAAAAATTATGGAATTTTTAACTTCCTGGAAATCAGATCACGATACGAAATTTGAAAAGATGGATGGCAGACTATACAAATTGGAGAACACATTGATCAACTTACAAAAAACTAATTGTGATATCGAGAAGTCTCTGGAATTTATAGCGCACCAATATGAAGACATGCGGCAAAAAATCGATAGCTTGGAAAAACAGTGCAAAGATAATCACTTATACATATCTTCCCTTGAGGACAAAGTTGAAGAGTTGCAACGTAATATGAGAAGAACGAGTATTGAAATATATAATCTACCTAACATTGAGAAAGAAAATGAAGCAGATCTATCCAAAATGATACTAACTCTTTCCAGAACTTTAAATCTTGGGTTGAACATTAACGACATAAGAGATATTACCCGTGTACCTGGCATAAAAGGCACAAATAAATCTGTCGTAGTGGAATTTGCTAATCAGTCGATCAAACAAGCCAGTCTCGCTACCGTCAAGACGTTCAACAAATCTAATCCAAGTAAGAAACTCAACGGATCACACTTTGGCGCAAGCAGCAATTCTCCAGTATACATCAGAGAACATTTAACCAATAACAGCAAGAAATTGTTCTACCTGGCGCGTGAGGTTTCTAAGCGGAAATCATTTCAATTCTGTTGGACGGTGAATGGTCGAGTTTTCATAAGAAAAACGGAAGGTCAGCCTAGTATAATAATTAAGAATGAGGCTCAAATTCTGGATCTCAAGAATGAATGACTAGTTATAAGAAGCTCCGCACATGTTACTAATGCATGTACCTGTTACACGGTTGTAAATTGCATGTCATTGCTTTTTTAAATCATGAAAATTTGTTTTTATTGTTTATGTAGCATGATTCTATTTTTATTATTTGTTATAAGTACAAAAAACATATCCATTATACCAGTACTTAATATACACCATAAATCTTGCCTTATATGCGCTAACTAACTACAACCATATTTGCAAAGCTAGGAAAGTCTTATGTCTAAATCTTTTATACACATTAATTATAACAAGAGAATGTTACTTCAATATACACGATAGACAACAGTTTTACTTCTTTCACGACCTCCAAATTAAGCAATATGCTACAAATTGCTTGAAAATTAGCAATAGCACAACGAAAGTAATAGCAAATTATTTGTCACACTCTACACATTTGCCAAACTATATTCACCAACTCGTACATACAACATTCAGCCTTATATACTTATACCATACCCATTTACACTCATACATACATATACTAACAATTTTAATATTACGCACATAAAGCTCAAAGTCGTTGGGATGTGGAACAGACATTATACTACGTTACTGTGATGCACGATAACATAAAAATAAGTGAGGATCTCGAACAAATAACCGTATCCGCATGCCACAAATGTTCCCCGCAAGACGGTGTCAAGTTCATACATAACTCAGCTGGGTGGTAAATATACTACATGTTAATATTCGCAGCATAGGAAATAAAAGTCACTATAATAATCTAGAAATAGTGCTAACTCGAATAAAAATACAAATACATGTGATTGCTTTATCTGAATGTTGGCTAAGCAAATGTCCCTTTCTACCAGAAATACCTGGGTATAGATCCCACAAGACTGACTACACAAACCAGAATGATGGTGTTGTGATATACGTAAGGGACAATCTACTTGTGTCTGTCGAAAATCCGCCGCTTACAAATGCCAACTGTTTGATTCTCAGACTTGGTTCAGAGAAGGCCCTTGTGGCAATTTATCGGTCTCCATCTTATCGTAATCCTGATAATTTTATTGATGGCTTAGATATAACGCTGCGCTCGCTTTGATGCTTTAAAACAATTGTCTTAGTTGGTGACATAAACAATAATATATGTCCGAACACCTGCGATTATAATGTGGACAAGTATTTAAACACCTTAGCATCTCACGCAATGCTGCCAGCACATCTTCTTCCCACTCGTGAAAATGCCTGCTTGGATCAAATTACCATTCTTACACCTTTCTTTCAATTTTCATAACTTATTTTCAACATACCTACATCAATCTATAATTCTCATAACTTTTTTATCTCTTTTATTTGGTACTAATTATATATATTCACTCTTGTATATTAACATAATACCTATCTTTCTTCAAAGTATTCACCTGTTTTTCCTTTTTTAGGTAATTTGTGAGGCATGTCTACAAACATGATGACCCGCAAGGCACTTGCTAAGGAAACAGAGAACAACTTGAAGATAGCGCTGTTAGAATTAAAGAAATGTAAAGAAGATAACAGTCAACTATTGAAGGAACGTGTTGATAGCGAAGAAGAAATTAAATATGTCAATGATAAAGTATCCCAGCTGAAGGCGCAATTGACGGAACTCCACATTGAACACATGGACATCTTGGACCAACGAGACAGACTACAGGAGGAAGTTAGGTCCTACAGTAGCTGTAATGAAACCTACCTTAGACAACTCGGTCGAATTATGGAATTGGAGGCGAGTCTGAATGAAGCCCAAACAACAATTTTATCACTAGAGGAATCAATCCAGACGCTCAACACCACAGCAAACAAGAACCTGTTTTCAGAGGTAATCAGCGGTAATGCTAGTGTTATTAAGACTGTAAAATGTAAGTGCAACTGTAAATCTAAATTGATAACCAAAAGGAAATTTAGGCAAGTATCAAAATTAAATAAATTGATAAAGCGACTTGAATCCAGTCACAAGGGGTCAAATAAAGTAAATAAATTATCACAAATTAACCATGACTTGGTTAAGGAACAGGAGTCATTGATGTTGAAGCTTGAGGCTAGCAATGAACAATTACTCAATAGTAGATTATTATATGATCAGCACACTCAGGAGCTACAAACACACATATCAAAACTGACTGCACAGCTCGACAAAATGGCAATAACACACCAGAAAGAAACTCAAGAATACATACTAAAATATGATGAGATTTCTAGAGTTGGTAGAGAGAATCTAGAACAACTACTCTCTATAGCCAACAAAAAATGTTGCTTAAATTGTTCAAAATTAAATAATGATTTAGAAAGTAGTCTAGTACTAGAACAACCTCACAAAATATACAATGACTCCGGTTCTGATGCCTTGTTACAAACAAATCATATATGTTCACTTGACACTCATAGTAATAACACTGTATTGATGTTTTCTGACCAATTGGGAGTGGGTTTGGGTAGCTTAATAGATAGTTACACTAACCGTCCATTACAAAACTTTTGTTATCCAGGAGAAAGAATGTCTTCATTAGTTAATAAGTTAAAACATGCAGAATTAAATAAACATTCTACAGTTATTATTATGTATGGTGATAGCTTACTAGTTACTAGGAAAGATATACTAGCTTTATCGGATATAATGACTGATAGAAGTTCTAAAGTGGGGTGCAATTTTATAGTCTGTGCATTTCCTTATTCAAAGACCTTATCTGATAAAGAAAACAACCAGATAAGTAAATTAAATCTATTATTATATTATAGTACATATCGTCATAATGACAAAATTTTATGCTTTGACACTAATACTTTTATTAAAAGTAATTTTATTTTAACAAAAGATACTATGTATCTTTCTCACTCTTTTAAACGACAACTTGCTAAATTATTAGCATTTAATTTATACAGTGACCCAACTACTGTTAGAGCACATGACAATTCCATTATTGACATTCATAATAATAATAATTTAAATTAAATTCTGAGACAATAGAGAACACCTCTAGCTATAATAAGATTACTCGTAACTCATTGACTAATACACTTAAACATAATAATAACAAAAATTTGATTAAATTAGTACATCAGAATATTAGAAGTATGATTAATAAAGATTTAGAAATGGAATTGTTTATGAACTGTAATGCTGTTGATATATTTTGCATCACTGAATATTGGCTAAAAAGCAACCAGTTCATGTTCAATTTCAGTAATCATATAGTAGGAAGCTCGTTTAGCCGGCAGCAAGCAGTACATGGTGGCTCGATGATTTTACTTAATAAGCAACTTAAATTTAAGGAGCGTCATGATATTGTAAGTCTGTCTGTTGAGCGAACTATTGAGGTAGCCTGTGTGGAACTGAGGAGATTTATTGTAATAAGTGTATACAGGCCTCCTTCAGCATTGTATGATAGCTTCGAGCGTATTATGGATGAGATATTAAACAAAGTTGCAAAAATAAATAAAAATGTTGTTGTGTGTGGTGACTTTAATGTAAATTTATTGGAGGATAGTAGTCTTAGTACAAAATTGAAAGCGCTGTTTCTATCATATAATCTGAAGAACTTATTCTTAGAGCCCACAAGAGTTACTTCCTTTACATCTACTTGCCTAGATAATATATTTACAGATATCATAGCAAGAGACAAGCAAATTATTAGACAGTTAGACTCAGACCACTGTGGACAGCAGATCTCCTTTAATGATAACAGTAAGAATGTTTCTAGGCAAAATATAGTTGTAATACCTAAAACTGCAACTCGTTTTGCTAGGTTTCAAAGTAAACTAATGACTAGCTGGTCACGGTTAGATGATGAAGGTGACCCTAATTTGTTATATAATAGCTTTTTCAAAGCGTTTTGTACAGACTTTAATTCGGTTTTCACACCTAGAACGATTACAGTTGGAGGTAATGCAACCTTCTGTGAATGGGCAACAACTGGGCTTCACAAAAGTAGAAAGAGATTGTATGAGCTATATGACGAGAGAAACTTTAATTTAAGTGAACAATTTCAGGATTATGTTAGAAACTATGCTAGGATATTTCGGAAACTTTGCAAGAAAGCTAAGTCTCTTTACCTGAGTTCAAGGATTAGGAGTAGTGACGATAAAATGAAAATGACTTGGAATATAATAAACAGCGAGACTGGGAAAGTTAAAAGTAAAAGTTCAAAATTTAGTTTGAACATTGATAATGACACTATCACATCAGACTCAAAAGCTGCATCGGCGTTTGAAAGTTTTTTTACTGATATCCCCGATATTACTACTAGATCTTTGGACTCATTAACCAATGCAGCGGAATCTCTTTTAAAAGAAAACATGAGTACAACCTATAGTAATTTCTCATTTCAGTATATAAATTCAAATGATGTTATAAAAGCTTTTAATAATATAAATTTAAAGAAGACTGCAGACTTGTGGGGAAATTCCGTTACTATTACCAAGTCCATTATTGCTTTAGCTGCTAACAGATTAGCTTTAATATTTAATAAGTGTATTGACTGTGGTGTATTTCCTGATCTTATGAAAGATAGCAAGGTAATACCTTTGTACAAAGCAGGTAGCACATCAGACCCCACCAACTATAGGCCAATTTCTGTGCTGCCCACATTTAGCAAAATTTTCGAGAAATTGATACTAGACCAACTGCAAAGTTATTTTAATAACAACGAGCTTCTACACTCTAAACAATTTGGTTTTACAAAGGGGCGCTCCACGACCGATGCCGGTGTTGAGCTTGTAAAACATATCTTTGATGCCTGGGAGGATTCACATGATGCTTTAGGTGTCTTCTGTGATTTGTCTAAGGCCTTTGATTGTGTAGAACATGATACATTGATCAGGAAATTACATCACTATGGTTTAAGTAGTTCTGCTCTGCATCTTCTTACTTCATATTTGAGTAATCGGATTCAGAGAGTTGATGTCAACGGGACGCGTTCGCATGGGTCTGTAGTCAAAATGGGCGTCCCACAGGGTTCAATCCTCGGTCCTTTTTTATTTTTAGTTTATATTAATGACTTACCACACCTCGTCAATGACAAGCACGGGATAGTACTGTTTGCTGATGATACCTCACTTTTATTTAAATTAAAACGACAGCAAATTGATATGGACGATGTAAACATTGCTATCTCAAAGGTGGTTCGCTGGTTTGAGGTTAACAACCTGCTTTTAAATAGACTTAAAACTAAATGTATTCGATTTTTGATGCCTAACGTCAAACAAGTGAACACCTCAGTAAAGGTTAAGGATGATGTGTTGGATCTTGTGGATAACACCAAATTTTTAGGCATAACACTAGATTCTAAGCTGCAATGGGGACCACATATTAGTAAATTGTCGAATAGACTCAGCTCTGCAGCATACGCAGTCAGGAAAATTCGCCAGTTAACTGACATTGACACTGCCAGGCTTGTATATCATAGCTATTTTCATAGTATAATGTCATACGGTATTCTCCTGTGGGGAAATGCTGCCGACATTCAGACCATCTTTGTTCTGCAGAAAAGAGCTATTCGGGCAATTTATAATTTGGATTATGGGGCTTCGTTAAGGAATAAATTCAAGGAAATAAATATTTTAACAGTTGCAAGCCAGTACATTTATTCCAACCTAATATATTTATTCCAAAACAAGGCCTCATACTCAAAGAAAAGTGATATCCACAATTTGAATACTAGAAATAAGAGTAAGCTAGTAGTGCCGGCTACCCGGCTAGAGAAAATAAAGAAATCTTTTCAAGGCCAATGTGTGCGCTTTTACAATAAAGTGCCAAGCAATATTCAAAATTTAAGTTATAATAAATTCAAAAAGATTATAAAACGTAAACTTTGCCAAAAAGGGTACTATTCAGTGCTAGATTATATTGAAGATAAAAATGCTTGGGATTAATTTGCTCGGTCCCACAGGCTACTTATGTTTGATTAGTGTTAAGTTTCATGTGAGTGTGAGTTATTGTGTCTATATTATGCTAGTTAGTACTTTTATATTATTATTAAAAAAGCCTTATTAATTGACAACAACATTATAGACACACCAGCTCATATACCTATGAAAAATTCAATGTAGTTACTAAGCTTTTAAATTGTATAGAATCAAGACGTAGAAAAGAGTGGCCCGGAGTTTCTTGCCTGATTCTTCTCACGAGGCTCTACTTTCTGAACAGGCATTTTTTTCAATGCTCAACTATGTTAATATGCATTTAAAGTTACTTTTTTATTATTTTTTATTTGTATGACTTTCTGACGTGTCCAAAAAATTTAAACATTTTTATGGAAATAAACATATTTGAGTTTGAGTTTGAGTTTGATCATGCAATGTTGAAATCCACTAAATCTGCTGTACTTCTAGTACTCGACTGTTCCATAACAGACCATGCCGCTGTAGTTGTATCCTGTAATCGGATGTGTAACAAAACTGTTCTGTCGTCCTCATTCTTATCACAACGGGTTGATATTTAGGCATGTGTTACAGCTTTAGAAGGAACAGATTTTTTGTCGGTTCTGAGTGAAAATGATCCAAACCGCGCTGCATCAAGCTTGGTGGATCTCATCTCAACAATAGTAACTAATAACACCCGTGTTCGTAAGGTCCCCAGCAGGCAACGCATTAGAAAACCGTGGATCACAGAGGAACTCTTGAGAGTCATGCGAAATCGTGACAAACTGTGCCAGCGGACAAAAAAGACCCTTCTAATTATGCTCTAAAGTTAACATACACGCGCTATAGAAATTATTCTACTAACTTACTCAAAAAAATAAAGCAGGAGTATGAACTAGGAGAATTTGATAAATGTCGCAGAATCTTATTAAATCTATATCGGGTATCCAAACCAACAAATCAGCTGCGGTGGAACTTTTAAATGTATCGCCTGACCCTTTACTTTTAGTTAATTCAGTTAACCATTTTTTTCGCAAATTTGGGTAAAGATTTTGCGTCTTAAATCGTAGATATTAACGGTAGTCTGACTGTTGGCCCTAACTCAATGGCTATCTTTGAGACAACTCACGAGGAGATCGTATCGAGGATATCGAACGTATTATCCTGAGTCTTAAGACACATAACGCAACTGGTTGGGATGGTATTCCAGTTCTCCTAATAAAAAAAGCCAGACACATACTCATCCCAGTTATTACTCACGTCTTTAACCTTGCACTTATGGCAGGCATATTTCCAACTGTTTTTAAAAAGGCACTTATTCACCAAATTTACAAGAGTGGTAACAGAGGCAGTGTAGACAATTATAGACCGATTTCAGTCCTCTCAGTGTTATCGAAAATTATGGAAAAGGTGCTTAATGGCCAGTTACTTAAATATCTTAACAGTAATACAGTTATTTCCGGTAATCAATATGGTTTTCGTGCTGGGAGAAGCACTGAGGATGCAGTGTTAGAGCTAACTGGTACTATAGCTAGAAATGCTAACAACAACCTAAAAAATATAGCTGTCTTTCTGGATCTTTCGAAAGCTTTCGACACTGTCTCTGTTTCACTATTACTGGAAAAGTTGGAACGCGTGGGAGTCAGAGGACTTAGCCATAAAATGTTTAAAAGTTACCTGAGTGAGCGTAGTCAAGTGGTTAAAATTGGAGACATTATTAACAATGCTGAAGCACTGAATTACGGCGTTCCACAGGGTAGTGTCCTTGGACCTACCCTATTCCTAATTTATATTAATGACCTCTGCAATCTTACCCTAAATAAAACAAAAATCATAAGTTACGCTGATGACACAGTAGTACTCACTCATGGAAGGGATTGGTTCGAGACTCAGTCTTATCTAGAAGAGTCCTTTCGCACCATCATTAAGTGGCTTCACAGAAATATTCTCACTCTTAACCTAGAGAAAACCAAATTCATTACTTTTGCCCCACCAATAGCTTCTCAACCAATCTCACCATTTTCAATAACTGCTCATACTTGCAGCATAAGTAACAATTGTTAGGGCTGTACCCAAATAACGCGTACAAATTGTATTAAGTACATGGGCGTTATGATAGATAGCACAATATCATGGAATGACCAAATACAAATGACAATAGCAAGAATACGAAAAATATGTGTTTAAAAATTTGAGAGCATCGACCAACTTTGCTACGCTTCGTACCGTCTATTTTACATTTGCTCATTCCATACTCACTTACTGCATTACAGCGTGGGGTGGTTCTGGGAAGTGCCTTGTACTTCGTTTGGAAAGGGCGCAGAGGGCGGTTCTGAAAGTTATAACGCACAAACCTATTTGTTTTCCCACGGCTGAGTTGTATGCTATATGCAGGGTATCGACGGTCAGACAGTCATCCCTTCTGAGTATTATACTTCGCAAGCACTCAAACTTGACATATGATCCCAACCTGACTAAACAAAAACGTAAATCAGCTAGAGCCTGTCGAGTGGAGTCTGCTAGAAATCTGCTTGTACGTAGACAATACCAGTTTCTGAGCCCAATTTTATACAATAGAGTAAATACAAAACTTAAAATATATCCACTTACCCTACGTCAATGTCGAGAACGGATGGAAAAATGGTTTGGCACCCTCAGTTATGACGAAATTGAGCTGTTGGTTAAGACTTGAGTTACTTACGTACACACGCACGCATGCACACACACACACGCACACGCACACACATACACACACGGACATTTCTATACCTACCTACAGGAAATTACTGGTCAATGTTGAAGACATTAATTGTAATTGTTTTAGTTTTTCCTTTTATTTTAGTTTTTATTTTAGTTTTTTTCTTTTATTTGATTTAAATCGTTATTTTTTGTTTATTGCCTAAGTATATTTAGTAAGCTAGAACTGATGTTGTTAAAAACCTATGGAGGTGGGCGTTAATGACTGCGACACAGTTTTAACTAATGCAGTCATTACCGTGCACAAAATACTATGTACAAATTTCTTTTGTGTTCCAATAAATAAATTTTATTATTATTATGTGTCTCTTTTTCACGGCTATTCTTCTAACAGGGTGTTAGAAGAATAACTGGTCCTTTGGGAGGCTTACACGGGGATATGGATCCAACGTGCTGAGGCCCGTAGAGAACTTTAATATAAAATGGGATGGGACACATGCCGCGGAGCCTCCACAACTGCACTACTGAGTACAGCTATGGACTAGCCGCAGCACGTGTAGGACTATTGTAATGATGTGGAGCATAATTTAATTGGATTATGGGGATGGGTGTTGAATGGACTGAAAATGAGACTATGGATTATAAACGGCACCTGCCAGTGTTACTCTTATAGCATCCGTCCGCGTGGCAGGTGGTGACTCGCCAACTCACTAGATGGGCTCTCTCTAAACAGCCGCCCAAAGCAAACAAACTCTGCCATAAAGACAGCCAGAGGGCAACACCGGTGCGAGTGGCTAGGGGTGTCGAGCGGTGCGGCACCGGTTTCGCCATCGCTGGCCTCGTGACAACGGAGGCCCGGAGCGGGTTTCCCCGTAGTTACGCCCTTGAGAATGACACTTCCACCCTCGAGCTAATAGCTCTTGCGGCTTCCCCCTGGCCGGCCGACCAAGGGAAGCCAGAGTTGAGAGTCCTGCGGGCACTCTTGGAAATCTACTCCGGCCAGTCAATAAAGGCAAGCCGGAGACGAGGCCCTGACCGACTCTCCGAAGCATTCGGGGCCGCAGTGTCGCCACACACATTCAGCTCGCCACAAAGCTGCCCTGCGGTTATTATTATTATTGTTTCATATATGAGTGAAAGGTTCACTGGGCATTGAGAAAATTTTGCTGGTTACAGAACTTGCGGTTTTTTGATGATCCTAAAATGTTGTTCCAAAGATTTACAAAATAGGACTGCACCGTTTAAAAAGCAATAACAATTTTAAGCTGGGTTCAAAAGATTACGAAAGCTTAGCTTGTTTTAATAATTTTTCAACTTGATACCAAGCTCTTCCATACAAACGATAAAAGCGATAATCAAGTCGCATTTCGGTTGCTGTGGTCCATTTCACTAAGCAAAATTAGCTTTGATCAGACTTAACTTTCTTGAGTTGGTATTTATAGAACGACCTGCATGCTCCTAAGAGTGTGGCGTACAAAAAATTGACCGTGTAACCGCGAGGGAGAAATATCATAAAATACTTACAAAGAGCGTTTAAAATTGTTGATCCTCAATTTAATATGATACAAAAGATTCATTTAAAAAAGAGCTTTTTCTTTACATTTCAAAATAAATTACGTACCTAAACAGTACAAGATTATTACGTTACAAGTGTTATAATATGACCACCTTTTCTGTGATAGTCACAAATGACGTCATAACGGATGTGTGTGCTGTGACATGAGCTAAATATATTGTTCACCCCCGGTAACACCATTACACGGAGTTATGTTCCGAGTTACGTTAATTAGCGCCACAATGACTTCGCAAGTTTGTTAATAAACACACAAGGTGTTAAAATGATACGAAATAATTGTCATATGTATTGTGTTGTTTTGTTTAACACACGATTTGTTGTGGTTTTGTATTGTATACTTTTAAGAATAGTAAACAAAACATACTAGAAGTTTTATTATTAGGAAACCTCTAGGCGGTTACTGTCCTTCAAACTGTTAATAGTCATGATGACTGTATTACATACATACATACATACATACATAGACTCACGTCTGTTTCCCGGAGGGGTAGGCAGAGACTACGGAAGCCCTTTGCAACGATCCTGACATATCTCTCTTGCTTCATTCACTCCCATCAGATTCCTCATGCATGTTCTTCTGTTCAGGGTACTTCTTACCTGCCCTGTTTTTAGGATGTCTCCAATCTGGTCAGAAAACGTCCGCCTAGGTCTTCCCCTTCGTCCTGTCCCATCCACACTTGTCTTATATATCTGCTTAGTCAGTCTTTTGTCATCCATCCTCTCCACGTGCCCAAACCTGCTTAGCATTCCTTTCTCGATGCTTGTCACTACATCTTCTTTTACCCCTGTATTACCTATATTGAAAACATGTAAAGATTTAAATCGTTTAAAACAACGAACACAAAACACACTCGGCCTTAGCATTATAATTTGTAAGTTAGAATAAAGTTATTTTTATGATAAAATATTCACTTTTATTTATTTACTAAACTATATTATCGACTGCATCCATGGGCCAGTGGATAGCGTATGAGACTACTGATCGGAGATCCCGGGTTCGATTCCCGGGTCAGGCAAAAGTGTTACTGGGTTTTTCCTAATACTCAGTAGCAGCCCGGCGTCTGGTGATGTGCCCGGTAACGGCAATAGGCTCGCCCCCTATTACGTGGGACCTAAAAATTCAAGGCGAAATGTGGGTGTCATATTTACACCTCTGCTTACCCCTTCGGGGATACAGGCGTGAGACTATAAATAAATAAAAAATAAAATAAAAACTATATTATCGCTCTTCTCTCTCACGTAGTAATAGTATGATTTTAATTTATACGAGCAGAGCTTGGTATGTTACTATTTTTAGTCAAAGATAGACGGAATTTCACTAAAGAAAGGTAAAAGTAGCTGTCTCGAACATCTCCTTCGAGGTTGGCTCGTTTTGGTGTACCTCACAAGAATACGGTATGACGTAAATTTTTCTAACATACTGCTTGTTATATCTTGTATATTCAATTTCGTATAAACTACAACAAATCGTATTATATTTGCGTATACATAAATGATCGCAGCTGTTGGTCATACCTAGGTACATACATGGGTAAGCAGAGACAATGCCACTTGCTTCTATCCTTACAAACCTCACTCGCTTCCTACATTCTACGTCCATTACTCTTTTCATACATGCAAATAATTTTTGTTCCATAATAAACAATATAAGCAAAAGTTTCGCATTGATATTGGAAACATGATTAAACGAAATGTTTTAAAAATACAAAAAAAAAAAAATAACGCGCGTTGTTTAAAAGACAAATGTGCCAATTGTTTACGTAGACAACAACGACTTGTATATGAAATGTATTATTTTGTCGCTTCCAAGAGAGACCTCGGTTGTTGTGGCTGAAAGAATAATTATCTGTGCCTAGCGGGACAGCGCGGGAACATCAAGGCGGGAAGGTTGATTATTTAGTTGTACACTGTATATTTTTGTTGTATATTTATTTGGTTACTTTTATTTGCTTGAAACAGAGCGTAAATAGAACGATTGTTTTCACAGGTTACACTGGTTGTTCCATGAAATTACAACATTGTATTTTATTTAGGCCTTAAACTGTATAAACCGTCTTTTTGACATAATAACATAGGTATATGACGAATTTCAGTACGTTTCGTCATTTATGGTATCAATGTTAATGAACCGGTATACATAGTTTATAGCTCTTTACAAGCTAATGTCTGAGATGAGAACTACATATCATACAATGATTTCCGACATATTTTTACATTTTGCCTCAAGTTTTCAGGTGGAGAGAAGTTTATCCATTTCATGAACTAGTGACCACTATAGATGGATTCGTTTAGGGTTCCAACTTCCAAGACAGGTTTTCTTTCTGCGGCACTTCATAGGTTTCAAAGGTCCGCTGTGGAAATTTTGTAGAAATACTACTTTATTAGTACTTCTACAAAATTCCCACAACGGACAACATAGCTTACGTGGTACCAAAATTACCTTATTCAGATTGGTGAATATACAAATACTTAAGTACAAAGTTCTTTCCACGGGCATTCTAAGGTAAATTAGAATGTCAGATTCATAAAAACTGTAACTGAAACACATAATTTATTGTACTTTTGATTTTAGATTTGACGATATCATCTACCGCCGTTATGCTGTCTTGGCTTGAATCTTTCTTAAACTCTTCCATGTCAAAGTTATGTTTAATCTAGCGCAAGCGAATTGATCGCAGAGTTTAAACGTCGACGCCTCAATCTTATCACATTTGTGACTTTCTCTAATTTATATAATTGTGTCATACTGTACATTAAATTCGAAAAACTTCCGTTGCGTTTGTGGAATGCTAAAGAATAAAGCATGTCTGTCCCCTAATGACCCTAATGTTGCCACTTTACGCCATTTTATCACTGTGGCAATCATTTATTTAGTGATGTTAGTAGTTTAGAAAAACAAGCGTGGAGAGCAACTGTTGGTGCAAATCTTCGTTGTTTCGTGGGTTGACATTGTTGCTACAAGTATATATTAACATAGTTCTAAGATATATATAAATGCATAAGTCATAAAAATACAAAAATATTTATATTATTATATTTTAGTATGATAGGTATTTGTAATTGTAAAAAAATAAAAGTATGTACTTTAAGTACATATTTGCTCACTAATATAAATACTCACAGTATCTGGAGGCGAGTCTATTGTTTTCAGTTAGGTACAAACCTTATACTTCGTCATAGCAGTAGAGTAAACAATGCTGACGTCTACCCTCGCATTACACTGCATTGTGACGTGGGAGTCGTCGCGGTGCCCCCACTACTTCTGACTGGCCGCCTCGCTTACCTGCGGCACATAAATACCGCGGCGCGACAGCGAACCTGCCTTTGGTAAAGAGTTCGCCGCGCGCTTTGGTTGCGAGCGGTCGTGTCTGTCGCGTTCTGACCCCGCTTGCCGCCGCACGAACCACGATAAACACCGCGCTCGGTACAAGTGCACCGATACACGTGCCGCGTCACAGCTACCTGAGGCGGCCGACTACCTGCGCCGCGGCCCGGGTGCGCCGTGCGCACTCAGGCACCTGACCTTGTACCGAGCTAAACGGCACGTGTAAGCGCCAGTGGAAATTTCCATTTTGCGGTTCGAGATTGACGCGCTCTCATCGACGTCGACATTGTTAACACGGTACACGCAGTGGGCCCCCCGGATAACACAGGGTACACTGCTGTCCTCGGCTCCCGGTCTGCCACCAGCGGCAAGCCCCGGCGGGTCGGTTCAGCGGGTGCTCTGTGCCGCGGGGTGCTGACTGTACCGCCACCACCACCACAGATGTAACACCATCACCGGGGGGACGCCTAATACGGCATGCCGAGACCATCCCCCTCCCACCACCCGCCCACGAGGCGGGCAACCCGCCCGCTACCGCCGACATCCAGCGTGAAGAAGAGGGTGTTTACCCGCTCCCAGGAAGCGGTAGCGTTGTCCGCGCTACACCGAATAGTAGCAGCAGACCAAGCCACCCTCACGCACCCCGCGCCTCCGTCGCGGCAACCGATGCCGACACCGACATCGACAGCTGCGTCTACACCGACGCCGGGGGCGGGGGAGGAATTTTTCAGCCTCCCCTCGCTCTCGCGCCCGGCTACACCACCGACGCCCGGTACCCCCACCGCCGCTGCGCCGACCTGGCCCAGGCCGCCGACTGCCTTACCCGCGTCGGCACTAAGACATGCGCCGGCCACTGCTGTACTGCGCGCCATGACGCCTCTAAAAACTCAGCCCCTATCAGCGGCACACTCGCTGCCACAGAGGGTACAGAAGACGGCCCCGCCGCCGCGCTTCCCCGCCCCGCCGGCTACTGTAGCGCCGGACCGATTCCCATCGCCGCCGCAACAAGAAAAACGACGCGCGGTGTTTACGACGCCGCCGTTCAACTTGCCGGCAACTACGAGTGGTTCTCCGATGGAGATCGCAGGCCCGTCGTACGCTACCGCTGTTGGCGTACGTGCCGCTTACCCAGCTGTTGCAAGCGCTGCTGTCCCCGCTGGCACGCTTAAGGTCAACGCTGCGGCTACCACTACCTCAACAGCCGTAGACAACATACCCACCACTGCCACCTCTGGCCCCGCCGCGACTGCCGCAACCGCCACGGGTGGTGTGCTCGCCGCCGATGATGCATCCGCTGCTGCTCCCGGAAAGAAGCCAGCCCCTCGCTACCCGCCTCTAGTTGTGGAGGTGTTCCCAGACTGGCCCACAAACTTCCGTGAGCTCAAGAAGCAGCTCGGGCATGCGCCAAATGGACGCCCGTTCGGGAAGGGGGTCCGTTTTATTCCTAAATCCGAACTCGAGTACCGTACAATACAACGGTACCTATACGGTTTGGAGTCAAAAGAGAAGATCTCCTGGTACTCGTACTCCCTTCCCGCTGAAATCAGCCTCAAGGTTGCCATCAGAGGCCTGCCTGTGAACACGCCGCCTGAAGAGATCGAGCGGGAACTCACTGAGCTCGGCTATGTGGCTGAGCACGTGCGCCCCATCCGACCTCGACAGGGTCGCCCCGGCTGCCTGTATTTCGCGCAACTAAGGCGCACCCCCAATCTTACGCCGGGTATTTACGAAGTGACGGAACTCCTTTGTATGCCCGGCGTTAAGATCGAAAACTGGCGCGGGAAGAAGGGTCCCGCCCAATGTCATCGCTGCCAACAATTTAGGCACTCTTCTCACAACTGCCACAGGCCGATATCCTGTGTGCGTTGTGGAGAAGCCCACGCTGCACGAGACTGCCAGCGCCCCCTGGAGGAGCCGCCCACATGCGCAAACTGTGGCGGTGCCCACACCGCGAACAACGCCTCCTGTCCGGTGTTTAAGCGCGAGATCCGGAACAAGAAGGCCGGCACCGTCGCTCGCACCGCCACAGCCTCGCGCCCTAAGCCAACCACGGTCGAGGACGGAAACGCCCCCGGCTCACTCATGGCCGCCGCCAACGCGCCGCAGGAGCGCGCGCGTCGCAAGAAGCGACGCAAGAAAAATAGAAAGGCCCAGACGCAGCAGCGGGCTCAGCAGGCTGCCGCGCCATTGAATGACGTCCAGAAATCTGCCGTGGTCGCTGCCCCACTTGAGGGGACGAAGGCGAAGCGGACGGCCCAGCCAACACCGGCACCTCCACCGGTCAAGGCAAATCTGGACCCCAGACATTCTGCCATCAGCATTCTGCAGCAAGTTCTGGTGGCCCTTCAGGAGCAGCGGGACCCTATACCGCTGATCTACAAGTGCCTTGCCGATCTATACCAGTCTGGATCCGCGTAGACTGAAAATCGTGTTCTGGAACGCCGACGGGATGTCACCAGAGAAGACCAGGCTATTGAAACTGCTGCTAGCTCAGCGGCAAGTGGATATAGCCCTGCTTAACGAGACCCACCTCAGACCAGTAGACAAGTGGAAGATGAGCGGATACCATGTCTACCGGGAGGATCAATGCTCGCCGGCAGGGACTGCTTACAGGGGTTTAGCAGTCCTGGTCAAGAGGAGAGTAGTCCACCAAGTGCTGCCAGTACCACCACTGCAATCCGCGTATGCCCTCGGTGTAGAGATCTGCACTGGAAGCCAGCCCACCCGTGTGTACGCATTCTACAAGCCGCCACAACACCGCCTCGCAGTGGCCGACATTCACTCACTGCTGGACTCGCCGCTGCCTACCATCGTTGCTGGCGACTTTAACGCAAAGCACACGGCGTGGAACTCCAACATCATCTGTCCGGACGGCCGCCGCCTTCTGGATGACGCAGACGAGTACGGATATGAAGTCCTAGGACCAGAGGTCCCGACACACTATCCGTACTATGCAGCCCACACACCGGACGTTATAGACATAGCCGTCACCCGCGGCATAGTCACGGCCGTGCATCTCGACGTCCTGGACGACCACCTCATATCAGACCACCAGCCCGTGTGTCTGACTCTGGACGACATCCCGCAGACGATTCGGCTGCCTCCGCGATCACGCCAAGACTGGCGGGTCTTTGCCGAGTATATGGCCGAGCACTCGCCCTCCCTCCCCGTGGAGACACCCGCTGACGTCGAGCAGCTTGCGACGGACCTTAACACGACTCTAGAGTCCGCGCTTCGAGGGTCGAAGCTTGCCGCCGCGACCGCAAGGAAGCCTTCCCAGCTCCCCGCCTTCATCCTGGCGTTGATCGAGAAGAAGAGGAAACTGCGTCGGCAATGGCAGCGCTCCCGATGCCCGACCATGAAGTCCCAGCTCAACGCTCTGGCTGCGAAGATCTCTGCCGCGTTGGCAACAAACGCGGTGGAGTCCTGGCAACGCACCATTGAGCGAGCCGGTGAGGACTGGTCGGGTATACATCGCTTATGCCGCCAACTCTCCGGGAAGCCATCTCCGATTAGGCCCTTGCTGGCCGGTGACGGCACCCCACGTTACCGTGCCGAAGACCGAGCGGAGATGTTCGCCGACTTCCTGGAGTCACAGTTCCAGCCGAATCCTGCCCACAACGTGCAGCACGTAGCAGAGGTCGAAAGGAAGCTTGAAGAATACTTCGAGCGACCGATGGCCCCGACAGAGGATCCTATCGTTGTCTCCCCTGGCCAAGTACAGCGGATGATTCGCCGAATGCCCCTAAGAAAAGCCCCCGGGCCCGATCGGGTCACCAGTGAAGCTCTGCGCCACTTACCTCCGCGAGCAATCGCGACGCTGGCGCGCCTTTTCAACGGGATTCTCCGGACCGGACACTTTCCCACTGCATGGCGGCTAGGCAGAGTTATCATGCTGCCCAAGCCGGGGAAGAACATCCTGCTGCCAGGAAGCTACCGCCCCATCACGCTCCTCTCGACGACATCGAAGCTCTTCGAGAAACTGCTACTGCTGCACATTACGCCACACCTTCAGCCACGCGACGAACAGTTCGGCTTTCGTACCGAACACTCCACTTCGCACCAGCTTGCGAGGGTACTGCACGACATCGCGGTGGCTCGCAACAAGCGCGAGCGCGTCGTCGCAGTATTCCTCGACATGGAGAAGGCGTTCGATCGCGTGTGGCACGCCGGCCTGCTGTACAAGCTGTCCATATCCACTACTCCCCGTCGAGTAGTTAGGATCGTGGCCACCTTCCTGCAAGACAGACGTTTCCAAGTGGCGGTTGAAAGCGCCCTGTCTACAGAGCGGCCCATTCGCGCCGGTGTGCCCCAGGGAAGTTGCTTGTCTCCAGTGTGCTACTCATGGTACACGGACGACATCCCCGTCACCGACGGCGTTAAGCTCGCGCTGTACGCCGACGACGCCGCCTACATCGCGACATCGATGAACGGTGCCCACGCGGTGAAGAAGATGCAGCGCACTCTAGACGCACTTCCCTGTTGGCTGAAGGATTGGAGACTGACGGTCAACGTGGCGAAGACTCAGGCGATCTCCATGGGAAGCGTGGCCCTGCCACAGTTGAAGCTCATGGGGGCGAACATCGAGTGGTCCGCGACGGTGAAGTACCTCGGCGTGACCATCGACCGCGCCCTCTCCATGAAGCCCCATGTCAACAACGTGGTTGTCCAGGCGCGCGCCGCGCGCGCCCTCCTGCGGCCCGTCCTATCGTCTCGACTGCCGCTCCGCGCGAAGCTCGGCGTGTACAAGGCGTACATCCGCAGCCGACTTACCTACGCTGCCCCGGCCTGGTTCGCTCTCACTTCTGAGACGAACCGCCGCCGACTGCGTGCGCAGCAATCGCTTGCGCTACGCACCATCACAAACGCCCCTCGCTTCGTGCGGAACGAGACGATCTCCAGGGACCTGCGCGTCGATAGCCTGGATGACTTCGTGAGACGCCTGAGCACCGGCCTGTTCGAGCGCGCCGACAGATCGCACGCTCGCCATTTGCGTGAGCTTGCGCCGTACCATCGGCGACCGCCGGACCGAAAAGGCCTGCCGCGAGACCTCGTCTCCGTGGCAACCTCCCCCGGACCTTCATCTACGCCCTCTCTTGTGCTGGCTGATGGGCGCTCCCCAGGAACGCTTTCCTCGGGAGCTCGACCTCGCCAAGCGCAGGAGGGAAACACCTCCCGTGACCAGAGCGCCGCTAGTACGTCGGTCGCTCGCGAGGATTCTTCTTTGCGGGCTGGACCTCGCTAGCTGCGCCACCCACCGGACTTGACGATCCGTACAGACCAACGGCCCCACCAGGGCCCAACCCAGTGACCCGCCTGTAGTAGCAGGCGGCGAGAGATACCACCAAGACAGGATAAGCCTGGTACATGGTCACCCCGAGACCTCCGCAGGGGTCTACGAGAAGAACCTTTCAGTCAGAACCTGCCTTTTGGATCCTGGACGCTGCCTCAGTTAAGTGCTGCCTTCTCTTCTGGAGGACCGAAGCCTCGTCAGCCTGCCTGCCTACCCTGCCCTGAGTCTTAACTCTTGCCACTAGCTACCGGGTTTATATTGTGTAACGCTTGACTAATAAATGTATTTCGTAACCAACGATACTGTATCTAATTTATCTCTCTACACACGAATAAACGTTACAGCATACAGATATATCAAGTATCAAACATGAAAATAATTACATTCGGAAACCAAAAGTCATGCTACTTTAAGCGATTCCAGAAATATTGTCGTCGATTTTGTCCGAATAGAGCCACTACTGGCCAGTGTCAGGTGCAAACCTTATTTATTTTGCAGGTATATGTTTGAGAATTTTTTTTATTTCTTTATGGTTCTAGACAGACTAGTTTTAAATTATTCTGTGCTTATTTCGAAGTAACATCAACATGATATTAGAAAAGTTATTACGAGTCTTAGCTATTATCTTCTTCTAATTTATATGATTACCTAAAAGAATCTTGCTTTTTAGGGTTTCGTACCTCGAAAGAAAAAAACGGAACTCTTATAGGATCACTTTGTTGTCCGTGCGTCCGTCTGTAAAGACCCTTTTTCTCAGGTACGCGTAGAAGTATCAAACTGGAATTTATATAAAATACTCAAATCTACTGTCCCTTGAAGCTGTGAAAAATCAAACATCTAAGCCAACGCAATCAAAAGAACTATTATGCCACAAATTTACGTAAATTTTCGAAACTCGCAGGGAAATCAAAACCTACAGGGTATTTCTCGTGAACTCAGAATCTTGAAATTTGGTACGAAGCAACGTCTTATAGTAAAGATAAAGAAAAAATTTCAAAAACCGTTTTTTTTGTTACATCTCATAATTGAAATATTTTTAATAATTTTAAAGTTACTACCCCTTCTTCATGAACGCGTAGAGGTATTAAATTGAAATTCATATCAAATACTCAACGCTATACTGTCCCTTAGAGCTGTGAAAAAAATCATACTTCTAAGCTAACGCAATCAAAAGATACAGCCGTTTATGCCGTAAATTTCTGCATATTTTCTCGCAAGGGAATCAAAACCTACAAGGTACTGCCCGTGAACTCAGAATCTTAAAATTTGGTACGAAGCAACGTCTTATAGTACAAATAAAGGAAAAATTGCGAAAACCGTAAATTTTCAGTAACGTCATATAATAAAAATATTTTTTTATAATTTTAAAGTTACTACCCCATTCCTCATGAATGCGTATAGGTATTAAATTGAAATTCATATCAAATACTCAACTTCTATTTACCCTTGAAGTTGTGAAAAAATCAAACTTCTAAGCCAACGCAATCAAAAGATACAGTAGTTTATGCCGAAAAATTTCAAAACTCGCAAGGGAATCAAAACCAACAGGGCACTCCCCGTGAACTCAGAATCTTGAAATTTGGTACGGCTCTACGTTTTATAACACAGATAAAGGAAAAATTGCGAAAATCAAAAATATTTAGTGACATCATAAAAATAATTTAATAATTTTAAAGTTATTTTAAGTAATAATTTTTAAGTAGGTGTAGAGACATTGTTTTTATAAATAAAAAAGACATCTAACAAATCATACTTTCATTTATTCAGTTTGCTACAAGGATTTTCTTTAGATTTAGTGCCCAGTTCGCAAAGCAAAGGTATAGAACCAAGAGAAAGAACGGGCAATAAAACTCTTGGCCATTCTTTTCAATCCCGGAGATCCCGGGTTCGATTTCCGGATCGAGCAAAAGCGTTACTATATTTTTCTGAATTCTCAGTAGCAGTACGGAGTCCTGGGTATATAATAGGCTGACTCCCTATTACGTGGGATCTAAAAATTGATGGCGAAAGGGGGTGTAGTATTACACCACCACCACCAGTAATAATATTACAAGTATTAATATTACAAGAAAGGTCTATCTTTCAACAAAACACAATAAGCATTATTAAACATTAACACAACTTAATGTTCGCCACAGATATATAATGAATTAATACAACTTGATCCACAGTATATTATTCTATCCTATATTACAATCTTAATATCTCAAAAAGGACCAAACTACCCACAATATCAATACGATAATATTTTCACTATCTTACATTGTTTCCTTGGGAATAAAACCAAAGAACTAGCAACACAGAATATTGAAACATATACTTGAATAACATGAAATATCTTACTAATATCATTACGCGTAGAGGTATTAAATTGAAATTCATATGAAATAGGCACGAAAGTCTATAAATTTCTCTGTGGTCCTGCGGTAGTGTAAGCGACTGCGGATCATGAGGTCTCGGGTTCGATTGCCGGGTCGAACGAAAAAGTGAAATTGGGTTTTTCTCTTAGGAATTATCCAATAGAAGTTCGGAGTCAGGGAGTTGGCGATGTCACACCCCGTGCCTCGGAAAGCCCGCTAAGCTGTTGGTCCTGCGCCCAATCTCTCTCCGGTCATGTCGCATTGTGGCCTCCCATCGGACTATGAGAGTGAGGAAATAGAGAGTGCAGTAATTGTGTATGCGCATACACTTGTGCACTACAATATGTCCCGCGCAGTTGGCATGTCTAATATATAGACAAGCCGCCGTGGGCAAAATCGGTCGGGAGGACATCATCTAGGATACCCGTAAGCTGTAACAAAATCAATCAAACTTCTATTTTAACGCAATCAAAAGAAACAGCAATTTATGTCGCATATTTTCAAACTCGCAAGTAAGTACTTTTAAGGGAATCAAAACCTAAAGCGTACTTCAAGTCGATCTAGAATCTTGAAATTTGACGTGAAGCAATTTTTTATAGAACATATAAAAGGAAAAATTCCGAAAACCTCAATTTTGTAGCTATTACATCTGTTTTATTTTATATAAGTTTATATACCTACAGGTTTGTACGGAACCCTCGGTGCGTGAGTCCGATTCGCACTTGCCCGGTATTTTTTATGAATTTAAATGTTTCTTACCGATCCGTGGAAATTTAGGGTTATCCTTACTTAGGGCAGCCCTAGGCTCTCCAAGGAACATGCATGCCAAATTATAGCTTTTTGCGCCCATTGGTTTAGCTGTGCGTTGTCCGTCAGTCAGTCAGTAACGTAAAGTGTATTTTTAAAACTAACAGCAAAAATGTAAACCAGTTCAACCACGTACTCGAATTCAGCCCTCTATCTTTCAAGAGACGCCGATCGGCTTAACATCGACAGACGAAGTGCATTAAACCGTACAGCAAAGCTCTGTTCATTCATGCATGTGGCACACGTACGAGCGTCCCCTGGGTTATCTGCACCAGGCAGTTTCAATTAGCTTTTGAACAGGAAAGATAAAGGAACTTGACAAGTTTAGGCAAGGAAACTGGAATAGCAGATAAATAGTTCAATCTCAAAATATTTGTTACGATCTCCGATGAAGTGTGCGGGGTACGGGCAGAGAAATAATGTAAAACGTGTGTACGATATGAATCGTTTATTACGACTAAAAAACACGACTGTCCATCATTTACTTAATACTAACTTATGCTATCTTACTCTAATATATACTACACTACACCACAGGGGTACAAGAGAAAAAAAAAATGACAAAGTACATTTTTTTTTTTATAGAAATTAAACACCTCAACTACATCTAAATATTATATCTAGTAAACAATACGCAATGTTTCGTATTAAAAATATGTAATTAAACAATTTTCTCAATGTTAACAGAAGGTCATCAAACAACAGTATTACCTATTGTCTAAACAATTTTGTCCGATTTTTATGTACAATATCAATTTTATTGTTTTTAATAATTTTCACATTAGGTTCCTGATCTTCAATAACAATATATGGTCCATTATATAATTTATCTAATTTATTTGCAGTTTCATTTTTTAACAGTATTAAATCACCTTCTTGATACGATATTTGATTTATGTTTTTATCATACATAGTTTTTCGTAATTGCTTACATTTTATTAGATTATTTCGTGCGTCTCTTTGCGCTACTTGCAAACGATATTTTAATTCTAGACTATAATTATCTGGATTATATAAAGGTTCTACACTACTACTTATTCTACTCGGAATGTTACAAGGTTTTCCAAATACTAGTTCATATGGCGCATATTTTGTTGAACAATGCACAGTATTATTAAAAGAAAAACACCAGAAAGGCAACCAGTGGCTCCAAGTTTCAAGGTTATTATCACACTGTATTCTTAAAAATGAACCCAAATGTTTATGTGTATTTTCAAGTGATCCTATTGACTCATGGTGGTATGCAGTGGAGCTTAATTTTTCTATTCCTAAAAGGTTACAAACTTCCGTCATAGTAGATGACATAAATTCGGTACCTTTGTCAGTGGCTATTAATTTTGGTATTCCGAACCTTAAAATAAAATTAACTACAAAAGCTTTAGCGACAGTTGTCGTTTCTTTATTTGGAAGAGGATAAGCCTCAACGAAATTACTCAATTCACATTGCAATGTGAGAATATAACAATTATTATCTATATCTTTATTTAAAGGACCAACTAAATCTAAAAATATTTTTTCAAAAGCATAGGAAGCCGTGGTTGTTATTACCATGGGCTCCCTAGTTATTCGCGAATATTTCGCTTTTTGACATAGTTCACATTTTCTTATAAAGTCTTTGACGTCGTTCTCCATTTCTGGCCAGTAGTATTTCCTTTTTATATTATTGACCATTCTGCGCACACCAGCGTGACCACTAGTAGGCAGTAAGTAATAATCATTTATAATAAATCTTTTCTCTTGGTCATCATTGATTCTTTCAACACCTCGTAAAATACAAATGCGTGGACCGGTCCACAAGTCTTTACTCTTGATTTCTTTTATTAATTCCCCTATAAATAACGCGTTATCATTTCTTTTTATTATACATATTTTGTCGACATTAATAGTTTTACATAATTCACTTAATTTTGTCACAAAAACGTCTCGCGTGTATTGTGCCCTAAAATCAAGATTAACGTATAATATTTTCTTATTTTGCGAAAATGCAAAACACTCGGTTTTTACATCTATACGCTTCTGCTGCCTTATTCTACTAATTTCTTTTCCTTCAGTCAAAATTAATTCTACCGCGCCACTCGGTATCCTCAACAATTCCACGACTCTCGGTTGATCAGGCCGATTGTCTGTGTCATTACTGGTGATACAAGTGTCACTACTACTTCCTTTATCTTCTAGTATCCGTTTTTGTGCTCTAGTCATTACATTTAATATATTTTCATTAATACATTTTAATTCCTCTGAGTCTATTGTAATTCTGGACAAAGCATCAGCTGCGCAATTTTTTTTTTTTTCTGTTAGACGCTTGACTATGCAGACGTGTTTTTTGTTTTAAGTAATTAAATAATTACGAATAATATTTCGCGACGTCGTGTCAGCAGTCTGACCCTAACTGTGTCGTGTGTGTTAATAAACAATCAGCAAATATGATCTAAATTGATTAACTACACAAACAATACTAGCTAGTTATGTCAAACCCAGGTTTTAGCCCGTTTGGCCGGAGCCAAAAAACAGGACGAAGTCCTCCGTCAACACCAACTCCGCCCTCCCTTCCAGTAGTAGAAAATCTGCCCAAGCCGCTTAAAAAACCAATCCAGAATGATCTGCCCCAGGAAGTCGTGCCTACGCCGGAGATTGAAAGGTGGCTGGATACGGTGGAGACTTCCCTTAATGAGTTGTGCACTGTTGTTGGCGAAGGAAAAATGAACTCCAACCAGAAGGAGCTCGTTTCAGGTCTGTGCCGTAAAGTTATGGGTGCGACAGCGCATATTGCCGTGGTATATCAATCGTTAAAACAAAAAACCATCCTTGCGCACTCGAACATTCAACACCTACATAGCCAGCTGGACCTAAGTAGCTCTATCAAGGAGATTAAGGCGACAGTGGAGGATAAACTACAACCCGTAAGCAGTAACTCTTTTGCAGATATGGTGAAGAAAGGAACAGATAAGTTTGTTCGTCCTAATAACCTGAGTACTATTGCAATTTATCCCAGCGACAAATCGAAAACTAGTGACGACACGAAATCTCTCGTCCAAAAGATAATTTCACCGGAGGAACTTAAACTTCACGTACGAGCACTGAGGAAAGTACGCAATGGCGGCGTCCTTATAAGCACCGAAACTAAGCAGGACATTGAAAAGCTAAAGAACTCGCAAAAGCTGGTCTCATCGGGCCTTACTGTGGAGGAACCAACAAAACGTCGTCCAAGAATTACCATCGTCGGTGTACCCGTATCCCTTAGCGAAAAGGAAGTCCTCGACTGCGTTTATGAGCAAAATCTTGCCGACAAATTCCCGAAGTCTAGTCGTGATTCCTTCTTAGCCGCAGTGAAGTTGAGCCATAAATCAGGTAAGAAGAACCTTCCTACCTGTAACTATGTATTGGAAGTAGCGCCCTCTATCAGAAAGGCACTGGTTAATCAAGGACGCGTCTTCGTTAATTGGACGTCATGCCCGGTGCGAGACTTTACAATTGTCACGAGATGCTTCAATTGCCAACAGTTCGGTCACGCCGCAAAGTATTGCCGAGAAACCAGCCCCACTTGCAATCATTGCGGCGAACTTGGTCATTCCTTCAAAGAATGTAGCAACAAGTCGGCCGCTCCTAATTGTGCAACGTGTAAACGTTTTAAGAGGAAATCCGACCATCAAACTGGTGACCTAAATTGTCCAGCACGTAAGTATGCTGAGGACAAATATATACACTCCATAGATTATGAGGGCGCCTAAGAGCGTCAACATCTATTGTTCTTAGTAAGCGCTTTTACTTATTTAACTTATATAGTCTACTTGTATACAGTTTATTTCATATTATTATAATGACTAATCAATTGATCGGTGACCTAGATAATTTTTCTGTGTCTGAAACAAAAATATGTGATGTCGAGGCTTGTAAATATTCTATACCGAGTAGTGAAAAGGTGCTGACTTTGCTGACACAAAATATTCGCAGCATAAACCGTAACATAAATGGATTTGAAGTTTTATTGCATAATCTCGATGTTAGCTGCGACATTATTGTGTTAACAGAATGTTGGCTGTCAAGCCAAACAACTGCTCTACCACTTCTTGATGGTTACTGTGTACACAGAACAGAAATTAATTTAAATCAAAATGATGGTCTAGTAATCTACTCTAAAAATAATTTAAATATATCAGTAGAGGAACCTTTATTTCTGGGCAGTAATTGCTTGTTAGTTAAGATCAATTTAAATACAGTAGTTTTAGCAATTTATAAGCCCCCTTCGCAAAATATTGAATTATTTTTGGAATCACTGGACTCACATTTAAAAAGGCTATCACATTTTCAGAACATTATACTGACAGGTGATATAAATATTAATATCGCGGCTCAAAGAACCGACATTCATGCACATAATTACTTAAACATTTGCTCATATCATGGGTTGCTACCAACACATTATCACCCAACACACCAAAGTGGCTCATGCTTAGACCATTTCGTTATAAAATCAACTAAGCCAACCATAACATTAATAACTAATTCATCATTAACAGATCACTGTGCTATTCTATTAACCTTAAAATTAACTTTGCCCAGGAACCACTGCACACGCAGCTATGCAAAAGTGGACATGAAAACCCTCGCAAGTAGTATAAATAGCATAGATTTTAAACCAATTTTTAATTCGTACGATGCGAATGGTTCTCTACAATATTTTATAAGCTCAGTACAAGATGCAGTAACAAAACATACTTCATTTATACATACGTCACGAAAATATACTAACATAAAACCATGGATTACTCCCGGCTTGGTTCGTTGCATAAGACATCGAGATAAACTCCATCAAAAACTAAAATTGGCACCAGACAATGAAATACTTTCCGTATCATATAAAAGATACAGAAACTTCTGCAACAATCTTTTAAAAAAATTAAAAATTCAATACGACAAAAATCAATTGCAAAAGGCAGGGAAAAACAGTAAGCTCGTCTGGCAATTTATAAAGAAAAATACATTTATTTGTAAAAACTCAGAAGCACCACTCGACCTTCTGTCGACAGACATAAGTCCAACATCAGCAATTGATAAGATAAACGATTATTTCATTAACGTCGGTAGAACATTAACGGAAAATACGCCTAAATCTAGTAGCTTTCCGTCTCAAACTAGCCATTCACCAACGCTAAATTCGTTTGTGTTGCTGGATACGGACGTTGATGAAGTAATAAGTATCATAAGTGGTTTGAAAGAGGTGTGTGCAGTTGGCTGGGATAATATACCAAACAATATTATCAAACAATTCAAACACATATTTGCGCCGGTGTTAACACATATTTTTAATTTATGTTTACACGAAGGAATTTTCCCTCGCTTATTTAAAAAAGCAGTAGTTACTCCTATTTTTAAATCCGGTGACAAAAAATGTATATCAAACTATAGGCCAATCTCAGTCTTAACGGGCCTTTCTAAGATCTTAGAGAAAATAATAAACATTAGATTGATTAAGTACCTCGAAGATAATAAGCTGCTTTCAGATAACCAATTTGGTTTCAGACCAAAAAAATCCACTAACCAAGCAGTTCACCAGCTTACGGCGCACATAACCAATAGTCTAGATAAGAGCATGCACTCCATGGGAATCTTTTTAGACCTTGCCAAGGCATTTGATACAATATCCTGCTCCATACTTTTGCGCAAGCTTGAGACATTCGGTATAAGGGGTACACAACTTGCATTGTTTTCTGACTATCTTAGCGATCGCTATCAATGTGTGAAAATTGGTAAATATGTTGGTGCTGAACGTAAAAATAGTGGTTTTGGCATACCACAGGGTAGTATTTTGGGGCCAACTTTGTTTCTTATCTATATAAACGACATTTACAGCTTAAATGTTCAAAACGGTATATTATTATCATATGCTGACGACACAGCGCTTTTATTCTCGGCCAATACATATTCTGAGCTTTATGACCGTGCGCAAAATGGTTTTAATATTGTTTCAAATTGGCTACACCAAAATCTGTTAACCATGAATATAGACAAAACGAAATACATTTTATTTAGAATGAGAAATACTAATCCATCACCTGCTAACCTACACATTTATGCACACAACTGTAGAATGCACGCTGACCTAGCTTGTACTTGTCCTACATTAATTAAAACTGACAATATTAAATATCTAGGTATAACACTCGACACAAATCTAAATTTTCGTAAACACGTTGATATTGTATGCACGAGAACGCGTAAATTAATTTATATCTTCAAAAAACTACGTAACATAGCCGATTACAAATTAATAAAACAGGTTTATTTAGCTTTGTGTCAGTCCATACTAACATATTGCATTACAACGTGGGGTGGCGCGGCTAAATCAGTTCTACTGCCGCTAGAACGAGCACAAAGAGCAATACTTAAAGTTGCTACTATTCGTCCTTTTAAATTCCCTACGCACCAACTCTACTTGTCATGCAACGTGCTAACAGTGCGCCAACTATTTATACTCAATATCATATTAAAACAGCACACTGAAATCCCTTTTTCTCCTATTCCTTTTGAAAGAAGAAGAAAGGACCTAGTCTGTACAACACCTCACACGAATCATGTCTTTGTTAATAGATTTTACACATTTCTAGGCCCGTTCTTGTATAATAAGTTTAATAAATTACTCAATATATATAGTCATAGTTATAAAATGTGCAGTACAACATTATTAGAATATTTACAAAAGCTCAATTACGACGACACAGAAAAATTACTAGACATTTTAAAATGAACTTTACCAATATTATCAGAATTTTATCCTTATTTTTACGTGTTGTGTTTTATTTTTACGTGTGGTTACACACTGATAAATTTCATTACTAACTGATCTGAAATTTTAAATTGTATTTCGTATTTGTATCATTATCTTTAAATAAATTAGTCTATAAAATTTTACTATAAATCATAATAAGTTTTATTACTTAATTACTGTGTTTTAATGTTTGCATACAACAAAATATTATTGTCGATTGTATCATTATGTAATAATCAAGCGTCAGCTCGAAACACAGGTATAACCTAGTTCGAGCAGGTAGCCGATGTATTATAACGCAATCTTTGTTTTTTGCCAATAGTGCAAATAGTTTTTTTTTTTTTGCCTTATGTACACTATTGTTTTTTCAACCATGTATGATATTATGTAAGACTAAATAGACATTAGGCTAGTTATTCCAATTAAACTAATTTAAGGCTAATTGTAGTGTACCTTTTTGTATTTTTGAGGATAAATAAATTATTATTATTATTATTATTAATGTAAACAAGTTTGAAGTTATACTCTTCTAATGTCAATCTAAACTTTAGTAATCTACTTGATGGATCTTTCATCCCAAACAAATATAGTAACGGTTTGTGGTCTGTCATGATAGTAATTTTTTTACCAAAAAGATAAGGCCTAAAATACTTCACACTCCAAACAATTGCAACTAATTCCTTTTGTATAGTCGGGTAATTCCTTTCCGATTTATTTAAAGGTCTACTTGCATAAGCTATTGGTAATAAATTTTTGTTACAAAGAACTGCTCCGACAGCAATGCCAGAAGCATCCGTCTGTAAAATAAATTCATTTTCGTTTGAAAAATCAGGATATTGTAATACTGGGGGTGATATTAAAGCTTTTTTCAAAGTTTGAAATGAATTTTCACATTGATCTGACCAAACAAACGGAACATTTTTTTGGCAAAGGTTGTTTAAAGGCATAGCTATTTCTGCAAACTTGTTTATAAATTTTCTGTAGTAGTTACAAAATGCAACAAAACGTTTCACTTCATCCGTGTTTAATGGAGTTGGGTAATTTTCAATACTTTGAGTTTTAGTTTTATCTGGCAATATGCCTTCTGCAGATATTGTATGACCTAAATATAGTAGTTCCTTTTTCAAAAAATTGCATTTGTTTGGATTTAACTTTAGATTAACTTTTCTAAGTCTTTCAAAAACATCTATTAGGTTTCTATTATGGTTGTCTAAATTTCGTCCCATAATTACAAGGTCATCAAGGTATATAAAACACTTTTCATACGTTAGTCCTGACATTGCGATAGTCATTAATCTCGAAAAAGAACTAGGGCTAGTTTTAAGACCCATTGGCATTCTTTTCATCTGATATTGTCCAGTATTAGTTGTAAAAGCAGTGAGCTTCCTAGATTCGGGGTTTAAATTTGCTTGATAATAAGATTGATTGAGGTCTAAATGAGTAAAATAGATGGCACCGGATAAAGATTCTAAAATGTCAGTTATGTTTGGTAAGGGAAATTTATCATCTTGTATTACTTCATTCAATTTTCGGTAATCTACTACTAACCTCCATTTTTTGTCACCGTTATCAGATTTTTTCGGTACTAGTAAAATGGGGCTAGACCACTCACTTTGAGCCTCTTCTATTATATCGTCCTGTAACATTTGCTTAACTTGCCTATCTATTTCGGGTTTTTGACTATTTGGGAGTCTGTATGGTTTTGTGTAAATGGGGCTAGCATTAGGTTTTAAATAAATATTATGTTCATATATTTTAGTGGTCGAAAGCCTATCACCTGGTAAGTAGAATATATCATTATACTTAGAGCATATTGCTTCTATCGTTTTACGTTCTGAGTGATGTAAGTGGTCCAACTTTAATAACGATAACAAAATGTTAGCTCGTTCTGCACTCGATTTTACCTTATCAAACTGACATATTTGGTATTCATTTAATAAATGTAACTCAGGTTGAAAAGTAGGTATACTTATTGATTTATCGCTGGTATTTAGTATTTTAATCGGTATAACATTATTAACAGGTTTCACTATTAAAGCTCCTAAAAATAAATCATCTTCTAACTGTTTTGGCAATATTACGCAATCATCCTTTATTTCAGTATCTGTTAACTTTATATAATGTATAGATTCGCTTCTTCCGGGAATACTTAAATAATTATGAGATATATTAGGCGATGCGTAAAGTGGTAACATACATTCATATCCATTACGTAAAATTAATGTATCATTTTCCAAATTAATACGTGAATTAAAATTAGATAAAAAGTCTAGTCCGAGAATACCATCCGATTTACAAGGCAAATTATCGAACAAATAAAATTTATGATTAAAATAGCTACCATTTTTCGCACATAAGGTGAGAAAAACATACCCTTCTGAATAAGCTTTACCACCTATACCATTTATTACAATATTATCTTTATACAATTTAATTTGTCCCAATAACACCTTTTTAGTAATGGCAGAAATGGACGCACCCGTGTCTAGTAACCATGAACACTCCGCTCCATTTATATCAAAATGTACGTACCTAACATTTTTATTACATACTAAAATATTATAACTCTTAAGACCGAAAAAACTGTGTTTCGTTGACTGATTTTTTGTTTTCTATTTGAGAATGATCACTTGTTTGAGCAGAAAACATTGTAGGTTTATTATTTGAACCACGAGTAGCGACATTTTTACCATGGCAAGATCTAGGCCATCGATAGTTATTGTTTGCGAAATTAGTAAAATTACCTCTTCCACGTACGTACCTACCGCGGTTATTGCCTCCATAAAACTGTTGATAACATGACGTATTATTATATTTTCGATTTGCAAAGTAATTACCACGACCATGATAACCTTGACTAAAATAATTATTACGTCCTCTCCTGTTATTATAAAATCTGTTGTTAGACCTACCTCTTGCACTGAAGATCGTGTTAGAAGTCGAAGGCTGTGTTAGTTCCTCGTCCTCAGCTGCACGCACTGCGTCTTTTAATTCTGCATAATTTCGAGCTGAAATGATAGTGCCCAAACGTTTATTCCTTAACCCATCAGCGAATTTTTTGACAGCTAGTTTTTCATTTACTGGCCTCAACATCTCACATGCCTTTTCGTTACCGTCAGCTTCCGCAATTGTAAGGTTTATAAATAATTCTGACAATTTATTTCCATATTCATTAATAGTCATATTGTTCTGAGATAAATTGTGTAATTGAGAAAGTATGGAACTGGTAGATTTTTTACTGAGTAAAAAAGTTCTAATGTCTTGTACCAGACTGGTAACATCGCTATACTCACATTTCATTTTTAACTTTGCAGTTTTAGTAAGCCTTGTCTTTAGCACAAAAGAAATAAGTAGTTTTTTCTGATCGTTATCTTTGAGACAGTCATTATATAATTCTACGCTATCTATAATTTTCTCCGTAACTTCTTCCGAACCATCCATTACGGGAATTAAAGATGTGGCCGTCTTTATGTCGAATTTATCCATGTTTTCAAAATTATTATCTACTTCGCTAGGAATACTATACTCTAAAATTTTATCGTAAATTAATTCTATTTTCTCTTGCAAACCTTTGTAAATGTAGTCAGCTAACTCTAATGTACTTTTACGCTCAGAAAAAATACTAATAATAGTCTTATATGAAGAATATAGCTCCTTAGCTTTCGATATATTTACATCAACATACCTTTTATATTGAAGTCTTCTACTTGGTCCTAACTTTCTTATATTCACTTGTATATAAGTTAATTCACTTAAAATTTTTTCTAAGTCCTTATCCATAAACTGTAAAAATAAAATATACTTACGTTAACTTATATAAGTACCTATCCAGTGCTCAGCTAATGAATTAACCATGTAACATTCCGTATATAGAAAAATCTTAACACAAAAAAAACTAAAGTATTACTCGAGAGTAATTTTAACATTTGTATGTTTATATGAAATAAGTTCTTAGCAGAAATACAAGTACAGTAATTGTTTTTACTACATATCGGCATATAATTCTTATTATGGACGTACACTAATTCTACGAAAATTTGTATACCGTATAGGTACGAGTATTCCGGATGACGCAATCCACCAAAATATTACACCGCACAGTGCACTAAAATGTCATTTTAACTTATCACTACATATTCCTCGAACAATTTCACAGGAGGTATCAAAATTTCTGAGCTTTATAAAAAAATATATATATACCTGTATTAAACGAAATTTTCTTACATAGGTATGGACAGTCGACGGGGCGTAACACAGTAGAGCGCTTTTAGCGGAATTCAAGCATTTGGAACCTCTTCTTCGCGTTCTCGCCTTCCCGACAAGCGCAGACGCATCCTCCTCAGGAATTCGGAGTCTACTTGCCTTTGTATCCACCTCTTCTGTTCTTTCTTTAATTTCTTCCAAATAATTGCGATGACAGCAAGGGCGAAGACCACCAAGGCCACGGACAGCAATATATTGTTTATCTGCACATGAGTTTCGGATGTGCTATTACTTCCTCCTGAAGCATTTTGAGATATTATCACCTCTTTGTCCTCGGTTTTGGAGTAGGATTTCCCCATGATTGAGTTGTCGAACAGTACGAGTTGCACAAGTCGAAGCCGAAAGCATAGTGTTTTATAACGTTGATAATTAAAACAGTCTAACTTAGTGCACAAAGGCACACAGGAATGTGCTGAATTGCAAGATTCGCCGGTAACGCGATACGTGGGCCGCGCGAGGCAGGGTCGCCATGAAGTGTGCGGGGTACGGGCAGAGAAATAATGTAAAACGTGTGTACGATATGAATCGTTTATTACGACTAAAAAACACGACTGTCCATCATTTACTTAATACTAACTTATGCTATCTTACTCTAATATATACTACACTACACCGAGATTTTACTTTATCAGTTCATTAATAGTATGTGTGCTATCAATGATGACGAGCAGTGTTGTGTTGCTATCATTTGATTTAAAAACGAGACATCCATACTTATTTATATTATAAATTTGAAAGTGGTTTTGTTTGTCATATACTAGACAAATCATACATATATGTAGGTCGTGATAACTAATACCCACGCGCTCACAGCTGCAGGAGGAACCTAGTTTGTTATAGAGCAAAAAATAATTTGCTTTTTTTTTATACACTCACGCCTGTATCCCTGAAGCGGTAGGCAAAGGTGTAATATTAAACTCACATTTCTATAAGATCTATTTTTAGGTCCCACGTAATAACGCATACAATAACGACTATATACTGTCGTAATCGGGCACATTTCTAGACTGGAATTCGGAAAAGGTCAGTAACATTTTTACCCGACCCCGGAATCGAACCTGGGATCAGCAGACGCATACGCTATCCAGTGGACCACGGAAGCAGTCTTGTTTTTATATATATTCTTGGTTAATTAAGTGAGTTGTATTATGACGATTGAAATGTCAGAGAAGAAGTGCAAAGAGCGAAAACGCACTCTACCCGTAGAGCCAATCACTTAACCTCCCGAGTGTCATCATCATCCTCTTAGCGTTATCCCAGTTTCAATCTGGGGTCCGCTTACTAGTCTAACCGGATTTGGCTGAATATTAGCTTTTCCCACAGAGCGACTGCCTGTCTGACCTCCGCAACCCGAAGGGATAGCGATATTCCATGGTTTAGACTAGTGTCAGTTTATTTAGAAGGTACTGACGCCCTGTAAGGACTGTCAAAGATCTTCATGACAACCGGGTCCGACGGCTTAACGTGCTCTCCGAGGCACGGGACAAGCGATAATTAATATTTCAATACGCACATAACTCCGAAAAGTCATTGGTGCGCGCCGTGGATTCGAACCCGATACCCTCTGCATGGCAGTCTGTTGGTATCTCCACTCGGCCTCCCGAGTGTATAGGTAGAATAAACCTAATTTGTAAGTAAGTGCGCCATATTGGTCGTTGGCAGTAGTTTCAAGCAGTGCGATATGTCGATACATTTTAGCCATAAATATTGATGACGTCACAACCCAACACTCAGGTTGGTTGTGTCCTTGCATCCAAACTGTCAAGTTATCTTATAGTTCTGCATCGTCTTACCCAAATTTGCAACAATTTGCCTCCATAACCAGCTCTATTAGAGAATTGTTCCACAACGGACTTTCGTCATAATTTGTGGATGTAGGCTAAGGCAAACTCACTAAGTTAGAAGCCATCCAATAAGCTAAGTTCGGCCAACTTTATGCGTCTTAATGAAGATGCTTGTAAGGCATTTTACATACCATGCATCATACAAGAAATAAAGATAGAAATTTCTAAGTGGCTGTCTACTGCGTGAAGAAAGGATGATAGACGTAACTTTATTATTCTAAATACGTAACAGGGATAGGTAAGATAGGGACGGAATCGATCAAAGACGCTAGAAAGGATTTAATAATTCAATGCTGTTTGAATATCGTATTTCTGAACATATCAACACTGTAAAATGTTGTTAACTTCTGCATTATCTAGCAGCATTAGTGACATGTGTGGAAATATTGTGTGTGCCGAGTAGCATCGTAAAACATTTTTTAATTTTATGTACAATACATGAAAAAGGCAACGGACTAAATACTAAAAGCTACCTTGCCCATTTTTAGAGTTTGTTTTACGGTGATGGTTTTATGCCAAATTCAAACAGAATTTGAAATTATATAATCAGAGGAAAGACTCCGAGTTTGCACTAGACTTGAGTCGTATGTGAATAATTTTCATACAGTTTTTAAATGCTCCTCTTAACGGTCTCTACTGACCGTTACTATCCGATCGTCGATAAGAACTCTATTAGCTTTTTACTACAGTAACACATAGAGAGTATGCGTGCGATAAAAACGTTAAAATAATGTGGTAAACCTGCTTTCGAATATTTATAATACAAATAGAATGCCAGCAAGTAAATACATGTTCTATATTAAACAGAGCCTCGTTGGTCTCGTGGGATGCCTTCATGTTTGCGGCCCAAATGCCAGTGTTGGATTGATCTAAATACTATTTGGAATTTTGAATAGAAATATCATTACCTACATAACTACATGTAAGAAAAACATACTTGTCTATACTAATATTATAAGGATGAAAAGTTTGTTTGCTTGACCGCGCTAATCTCAGGAAATACTGGTCCGATTTGAAATCGCTGGTGTGTCCGCGGGCTCATCTAGTTTATTTTATAAAACCGTGTTATAATAGTTTACCTTTACAGAAAATCTTTCGTTGCCAGAAATAGTAGGTAGTTATATTTAAGTCCGCGAAATCGGATTACATGTCATTGTGGCCACGCTAAAAATGCCAAATTATTTTATTCCAGCAAACATCATGACGACAGTCAACCTTACCGTTAGAAAACCGTTATATAGAAGGAAAAAGATTTGTAAATATCACCAAATACCCACATGTAGTTCCAGTTACAAAGGACATTGTTATTTTGGTTAATTAGCGGAATAATGCGCACAAACGCGGAGTCAGTAAATACAGGGAATTCTATTATTTGATCGTTGGTATTGTATTCTAAGCTAGAAAATTTTGCTGTGTGAGTGAGAGAGTGAATATGTTTTGTATACCTCGTATAAACGAAATACAATGTTAAGATAGAGCTGAAAACAAATACGTCAGTTAAAAAGAAAGGATTAATCTAGTTACTTCTGTTTATGTTCATGTCACACATCTAAATATGTCACACACATACATCTTCGAAACAGCTGGACTAAAGCTGATAAAATACTTTATCTGCGGAGTGGTATTAGTCGTGATTTAGATTTGTCAATAGAACTTTGTAGTAGAGGAGCCCATGAAGGGATTTCGGGATCTACTGGAGCGCGTCAGATATTGAGAGCATCCATGTTCTATGTAGTTTTCATAAAATAATAATGTAAATCTGATCATTTTGCATAATGGAGGTAAGATTTCGAAATGAAGTGAATTTAAAAAAAGGCTCTCTAGAATAATCTGACGATTTAAGTGTCACGCAAACTCGTGGCCATTACTAGAAAGTTGCAAATGTGAATGAGTGAATTCGCCGTTCTGAAATACTCGAGCGCGTCAGATTAAGATATATATATGCTTTATCCTAACGTCCTAGACGTGCTTACTCATAATCTGACGATTATATGGATGGATTAAGGCAACAGCCCTTTTAAAAATTTTTGAAGGTATACAGCAGCTCTCCCACCGATGAAAAATTTTACATTATCTCTTTCATTTATCTTTTTATCTAAGCTTTGCAACCATTGGGTTGCAAAGGTCTCTATGACGCTCGAGTGAATCCTAATTTAGCATTGTGGTGACCTACTATTTTAGGTAGTGCGGCGCTGTCATCGGGAGAGCGGGAGACATTGCAATACGCATTTAGAATTTAATCAATTACAAATACATTTTATCTCTATCCAAGTTTTATTTGCTTCTGCCAACTAAACTTTGTATTAAAATCGATGCAAAATTTATTCGTTGAAAACGGTGTCGGTGCGGATCCAATCCAAACATCTATTTCCAAACATCTAGATATGATGTTGACGTGTCCTTTTCCAAGATTTGAATGGAAAGTCAATGCCGTCTTATTTTATGGCCCATTTTATGTTCACCGTGAACTAAGGGTCGATTGTACCTATGTCAATATAACAGCAATTTTTGTTGGCTTTCTTGATGTTATGTAATTCATATTTTGTTTTTATTGTAAATAAGTTTATAAATAGCAGCGATACCCTAGTGGAGAGGCCGATGGACTGCTACGGGATCTCGGGTTCGAATCCACGGCACGCACCAATGACTTTTCAAATTTAAGTGCGTATTAAATTGTTAATTATCGCTTGCTTAGCGGTGAAGGAAAACATCGTGAGGAAACCTGCATGTCTGAGAGTTCTCCATAATGTTCTCGAAGGATATGTGAAGTCTGCCAACCCGCACTTGGCCGGCATGGTGGACTATGGCCTTACCCTTCTCATAGGGAGAAGAGGCCCGTGCCCAGCAGTGAGACAGTATTAATACAAGGCTGATGATGATGAAGATTATAAACATTAGATGGCCGTATGGATGTTTCGAATAGATTTGACGAATGCGCCGCTTAGGCACTGCTTACGAGTAGCGTGCGTGCTGTGCGCTGGTTATTTCTATACCTATGAAATCGATTGTAGTGATAGATAGTGCGGACTAAGACACACAAAGTCATCGATCTGGACACAGTCTATGATATATTCCTTACCTGGTTTATCTACAGCAGTCTGAATTGATTAAGTGATGTGTGGTGTTGAAACGGTTGTCCTCTGTTCTCCGCTGCGATGACAGTTGTGGGTTTGTTCCCCAGGCCATGCGGCACAAGATAATGATGTGTACTTTTCCATTTCTGAATAGTTAGAAAACAATCTCTTAGCTTGTAAAATCACTACAGCATCATAAACATCACAAGAAATGGCACGAGACTATTTTATGTAAATAACTTTCATACCGCCTGTAATTCGATACGAAGGAGTACATTACCTTAGATGTGTTCGAAGAAATTGAAACGAATAGTAACTATGTGCCATTCAATATGGCGTCTAATACATATGTAAGTCCATAAAATACCCATGAGCCAATGGGCTCGCCGCGCTGAGGCAAAGGACATTTCAATATTTATTGGGATTGCCATTGAGAAGATGATTTGCAGTGATGCAGGTTACATTGGGCATTTTAAATTAGTTCTTCACCAGCATGTACGTTGTTGTTTTGAGATATGCCGCACCTTCGGTAGAACCAAGTGACTATTGTAAATAGAAGCGCATATTATGTACAACCTGCAAAGATAATAACAGATTTTTTTACATGGCAAATGAGAAGACATTCTAACTTCTCTAACTCATATACGCTAGCAACACTTGGCAGTATGTAATACCCATCAGCTACCACTGGCACATAAGGGATTTCAAGTCATTAGTAAAATACGGGGTGGTGATATCATCATCATGGTCCTAGAGTTATCCCGGTTGCATCCAAGACGCCACCACTGCTTGGTGATTGGAGTCCGCTTACTAGTCCAACCAGATATGAAAGAATATCAGCTTTTCGACAGAGCGACTGTCGTCTGACCTCCGTAACCCAAAGGGATAGCGATATGCCATGGCTGAGACCAGTATCAGTTTATTTGAGGGTACTGACTCTCCGTAACGACTTTCAAAGATCTTTATGAAAGCCGGGACCGACGGTTTGACGTGTTCTCCGAGGCACGGGGCAAGCGATTATTAACTACCTATTTAAGGAGGTAGTGATATAACTAATCATTATTCCAGTGTTCTGGCTCTTTAAACTTTACCCTTTTATAATGCTATATATGTAATTTAGCCCTACTCGTAACATTGTATTGCACAAAAATATGCAGAAGTTTAAAATTCTCATTATCATGATCGGTTAATGTTATTACTTTAATTTTAGTTCGCCTTACAAGGACTGGTAAAAACTACACAGTGAAACATTACTAGACTCCAATTGTGAAAAACTCAGTAACACTTTTGCCCGACCAGGGAATTGAAACCTAGCTCAGCAGAGGCATAAGCTATGCAGTGGAACAGAGTGAGACCACGAAGAGAGTCTTGTATATGTATGGTTAATTTAACGAATTGTATTAAGGCTATTGAAATAAAAAGGAGAAGTGCAAAGAGCGACAACGCACTCTATCCCGTATAGCTAATCACTTAATCTCCCGAGTGTGTAGGTAGAATGCGTCCTGATTTCTAAGTAAGTGCACCGTACTGGTCGTTGGCAGTAGTTCCAATATGTCGATACATTTTGGCCAGAAATATTAATGACGTCATAAGCCAACACTCAGCAAGGTTGTGTCCTTGCATACAACTGTCATGCTAACTAAAAGTTACTGCAAGCTATCTTCATGTAATGTATAATATGTATGTATTTACAAAAAAAAAGTATACATATATGTTTATCCATTATCTAGTATCCATAGTACAAGCTCTGCTTAGTTTGGGACTAGATTGTGATGTGGTAGAATATTATTATTATTTCTCTTTATCACGGGTGTATTATTTCTCAATACCCGGGCATTTGGGAGGTTTACACGGAGACATAGGTCCAACGGGCAGAGGCCCGTGGAGAGTTGATTACAGACGGCACCTGCCTGATACTCCTATAGTATCTGTCTGCGAGGCAGGTGGTGACTCGCCAACTCACTGGATGGGCCCCTCTTAATAGCCACCAAGGCAAGTAAAGTATGCCATAAAGGCAGCCAGAGGGAAACACCGGTGCGAGTGGCTAGGGGTGTCATGCGGTGCGGCACCGGTTTCGCCATCACGGGTCTCGTGACAACGGAGACCCGGAGCGGGTTTCCCCTTAATTACGCCCTTGAGAATGACACTTCCACTCCCGCGCAAGTAGCTCTTGCGGCTTCCCTCTGGCCGGCCGACCAAGGCAAGCCAGAGTTGAGAGTCCTGCGGGCGCTCTTGGAAATCCACTCCAACCAGCCAACAAAGGCAAGCCGGAGACGAGGCCCTGACCGAGTCTCTGAAGCATTCGGGACCGTAGTATCGCCACACACATTCAGCTCGCCACAAAGCTGCCCTGCGGTTTTATATCACAAGATGAAGGTGATGTTTGAAAGCTGTTACTCTGCCCTCTGAGATTGCGTTAGTCTCATGGTGAGATAACAACTAACCCAGAGGGGTTTTATTATTATTATTATGAAACACTACTCATGCAGCGCTACATCGTCTTACCCAAATGTATAACATTACATACACAAATTGACTCCATAACCAGCTCTAAAAGGTAATTGTTCCACTACTGGTCAGAAGACTTCCTTCATAATTAGAGGACGGAGGCTAAATTAAAGTCACTTAGTTAAAAGCCTTCCAATTACCTAAGTTCGGCCAACTTCATGCCACTTAATGAAGATCCTAGACAATATGAAGGCCATTTTATACACCATGCATCATAAAAATGAAATAAAGCATTTCAAGGTGGCTGTCTACAGTGTAAAAAGAAGATAATAGACGTAACGTTATTATTCTGAATACGTAACAAGAATAACATAGGGATGGAATCGATCACGGATGCCAATAAGGCTTAACAGTTCAAAGCAGTCATGATTCTGAATCTGATAACACAGTAAAATATTGTTATCTTCGGAATTCTCCAGAATCATTAGTGACATAGATTTATGGGTGCCGAATAGTATCGTAACACATTTTAACCTGTAAACTTTGTGTAAAATACATGAAAAAGATACAATGGCGGACTTAATTCTATAAGTATTCGCCTCATTTTTTAGAGTTAGATTTATGATGGTAATCATGGTTTGATTTATTTTCGTTGAAAAACAGTTTTCGATCCCATTTTTTAGGTATTAACGTTGGGTCCCATTTGCTATTGCCGTTAAATCCCAACATGTGTATATTTCAAAAGAAAAGTGACCTTTAGTAAATATAAATATTTAAAAAGCGCTATATTCTATGTTCGGTCAACCAACTATTAAATAAATGAATCAATGAATAACAGAATACCTTACTTACGCATTAAAACATAGGTCAGGTCTTAACAAACTAAAATTAAAATGTTTAATTTTATCCTAATTTTGCATTAAAATTTTTGGTCACGTCGGAAAGTACTGTTACGCCATCTATCGGTGAATGGGTTTTTAGTATACTAGAAGAGATTGAATGTATCGGTGGTTTAAAGGTAATTCATCTACTCTGTACTAGATGGCGTTGCTGTATCGAGTATCGACTGTTCGCGATTACTTCGACAGTTTTGTGGAAGCATCTAGAATGCGCTAGTGATGTTATCCGGCCAGTATAAATAGAGCGCGAGCTGGCGGACCGGACATAGTGACAATTGAATATCGGAGCGATAAACAAGAAGCGAAGGGAAGTAATTCGGAAGTGTTTAGTGGTGTTTTTATTAGTGCTGAGAATTAAGTGTGAAATAAGTGTGTTTATTAGTGTTGTAAAAATAAATGTGTGTTTGTGTTAGTAAATAAAGTGCAGTTTTTCTGGAATAATGTATATAATTTATCACCAAACCCCAGCTCGTAACAGTACTAAACTAATAACCAATCTTTTCTTTCTTTTTGTATTAGCTGTAGTAAATAAAATATATATATATATATTTAAATAATTAATTTGGGATCTGGGATTCAACGAAAATAAATCCAATAAATAATCATTTTTAGTGGGATCGAACGCCAAAAATATTAAAATGGGATTCAAAAGTGGGCTCCAACGAAAATAAATCATTGTGACTGCATGCTATTGAACTTGTCTTAAGCATCTATTTTTAATGAGAAGTCTGAGAGGAGTAGTGATATGTGAATTTTGAAAGTTCAGGGTGGATGGCTTAGAATTTAGTTTCTTAATTAGAGCTGGTGGATGGCCCGGTCTTCAATTTAAAAGGAAAAGAAAGGAAGGTTATGAAACATAAATCTATTCTTATCTCGCCTTAATTCTCAACAATCTATCAACCGAAATCAAGCTCATTCACACAATGCAGTTGAAGATACAGAGATTTAACTGTCGTCTTGTTAAAATATATATAATACCAGTGGGGAGTTCATAGTACCGTTAGTAGAACATGAATGCTTGGTATTGAGAACTAAACGACAAAGAAAGAAATAGAAACTTTGAATCAGTTTGTTGGAAGAGTGAGATATTACTGCTCTATATTTAGTCCTTCTTGCAATAAGGGCATTTAATTTAAATAGGCTATCGACATACGTATCTATTTAAGTTTTAACCCGTTTTGAAGGAGGTGATTCAAGTTACTATAAATCTAAGACATCACAAATCATGTCAGAGCCAAACCTAAAATAGACAATAGCACTGAAATCTGTAGGGACATGGATCCAGCGGCTTTCCAGTAAAATGAAGCCGTGGAACTAAAATAGGAAAAGGTTACAAAGCTAGCATCCATTCCGCGCTTTAACTTTCTGAGTATATTTACTTTACGGAGAAAACTGTGTTATTTAATCTTTGACAAAAGTAAATTGAAGAAAAATATAAGAAAAGTGTATTGCTCTTTGTAGCTATTTTGTTCGATGGTCGATATGAATTGTAAAGTAGTTTATAATAAAGTATTAAACTTTCCCTTATAACTATCAAATGTCAAAGTCTTAATTATTTCACATTTATTTGTTATATCTCATTTACTTTACACATGAATAATATGCATTATCTGTAAAAATAACTAAAAAAAACTTGATATTGCCACTTGTCAGATTAACTTGACGTGCTTTGATATCTAGGTCATATGGATTCGGAAAGCTTAAGACCCAAAATTGCGTGACTTAAGAACTTATTACGTAATTTCCGGCATAAAACAGTTTTAGTTTAGAGACGGAGCTTTAGCTTTAGTTCATTAACGCCACTAAAGCCTAAACGATATCAACTCACTGCACCCATCGTAATCCTTTCAATCGCTTCACGCCTCTCTATAGTGAAGGCTGGTAAGTTAATTAGTAACCTACTCGTACATACTAATTACCGCTACAGCTCACTCCATAATTAGACTGCGATGAAACTTTGCGTCCTAAATTATATATCAGAAATTTCAATAAACAAAAAAAATCTTTATATATAATAAAAACTTTACTGTGCAAATACATTTATTTTATTGTATGTGGTACAAATCAGATTAATCACTTAAATGTACATAGTAAGAAATGCACACGGGTGACCTTATTGCAAAGTGCGATTTCTTCCAGGCCACCTTAGGATGGATAAACTGATAAGGGCAACATTTGTTGGTGATAGATAGGTACTTTGTTGTTGTTATTACAATTAGTAAGGTAAGTTCACTTACCTACTTGTAGTAAGTACTAATTTTGAAAGATAATTGTAATAACGGTATAAATGATAATGTAACTAATGTTATATTATTATTGATAATAAAATATTAATATAACAGATACACGCACATCAAATATAGATTATTCTTGAAACACAGTTTGTAATACATAATACAGTTGCAGTTCTTATAATAGTTGAGTAGGTACATAAGGACACAGAAAGAGCGAGAGCCGCCGACAAACTAACACGCGTTGTGTCCCGCAGCAGCGTGATCGGGCGACTGCCGGACGCCACTCGCGAAGGGGCGCGGGAGGCGCAGTAACGGTTTCGATTCAACCGTGCGGACACGCACGTTGTTGCCCTTTAACCCTCTACTGCGCACTACAGTCTCCCCCTCTAATCCGAACGAATGTTAACCTCCTACGTTTCTCCTGTATTGGAGCCTGGATGCGACCAACGAAAGGAGTCAACACCGAAGCGTGGTACTTACCCAGCACTGTACCGTCACTGAGACGCTCGAGTGGATTTTATACGGCCCTTTTCGACGCGGTATAAATTTGGGTGTCTGCCCTTTGTTGATGTCCTTGGCACCTTGGGTTTTAAGCAGAACCAGGTATCATCATCAGCCTTTGATAGTCCACTACTGGACTAGGCCTCTCCTTTGAAAGGAGGAATTGGCCTACTATACCACGCTGGCCAAGCGGGTTGGTATAGGGTTTGTATCAAGTTTTCCTTCTCTTGCAGTGCTGTTCTCTGCATACTATGCTCCCTCTGTCGGTTCTTACGACATCTATTGGATGATATGGGGTGGTGACAAGTCGTATTCTTAATCCGTCACCACACGGACAAACCAGGTCACCAACTTTGTAATCTGGAGCTGGTCGACGATGTTTATTGACGTATTTCTTCTGCGCTGCTTGAGCACTCTCATAGACATCACGAGCGATCAAGAGCACCGCCGAAATTCCTTTTAGATAATTAGTGATATCACCTATATAATTGTCATATTCGATTATAGCGCGCATTTCTGAGAGAACGTCTGCCGGTGCGCGAATCTCTCGCGCGAAGTTCAAATAGGTGGGCGAATAGCCTGTGCCTGACGTGACGGCAGAGTTCATGGCAAAGCGAATGGCAGGTAGGTGGTCCCATATATCATGATCTTTATTTACTAGAATGGCCAGCTGCAGTTTGAGGTCCCGGTTCTTTCGTTCCACCGGGTTCACCTCAGGATGGTAATATGAGGTGAACGACTGAGTAATCCCCATAGCGTGACATTTCTGCTGCATTACTTCGCTGATGAATTGGACCCCGTTATCACTAACAAGGCGCCTAGGGACTCCAAACCGTAAGTAAACCTCTGATACTAATATCTTCGCACATTCCTCACTGGTGGCTGCAGTGAAAGGGAAGAGCTCCACCCAGCACGTGCAAATATCCTCAACTATCAAGATCCACTTGTACCCTCTCCCTGTCTCAGGTAACGGTCCGAACAAGTAAATAGCTAGTACCTCAAATTGACGTGTAGAAGCGGGAGTTTGCAGCAATCCAGCCGGTTTCCTATTGTCCGCCTTGTAACGTTGCCAAGGTACACAATTTTTAACGTACTGCGTGAAGTATGAACGCATTCCAGGCCAGTAATACTTACCAACTAAGCGTTGCAGCGTACGTTCTGCACCCATGTGACCCACCGTGGGTGCATCATGGTATTCAGCCAAAACTTTGACGCGTTCGTACTCTGGGACTACCAGATTGGCGTCATCATGCTCCTCGTTTTCGGGGCAATACCTGTAAAGTATCCCTTCAGCGAGCACGTAACCTTTATCAGCCCACACCCTCCTCCTAAAGGGATCATTGGATTCCAAAGCTTCGGCCATCTTACTCACCTCCGGGTCTTTCAGCTGGTTCTCACGCAAATATTTTAGACTGTGAGAGGGCGTGTCGGCTACAGCACTGCACAGATCACAGTATCGGCTATTAAATTTGCCTCACCTGGAGTATACTTTATCTTCAGATCATATTCTTGAAGGCTCAGGACCTATTTTGCAATGGTCTGACCGGATCACAACTTCGACTCCATATATATATCTCCTGAATTTGGATACCGCCCAGACGACGGCGAGGCCTCCCCCTGGAGGAGAACCGCCCCGAGAGCATATCCACGGCTGTCAGTTCTGAGGACGAAAGTTAACGTCGCGTCAACCTTGACGTAGGATCGGTGGCGTCACCAGCCGCCGCTTGATTTGTTCAAAAGTAGCCTGTTGCTCTGGATCCCATCGCCACACGCTTGTCTTTTAACCCATGGGTTTAGCGACCTCCGCATAATTAGGGATAAAGCGCTTGAACTAGCTAGATGTCGGCAGGAAACATCTCAAATGTTTCACATTCCGGGGCATAGGCATATTTGCGATTGCTTCGGTCTTCTCAGGATCGACATGTATGCCACCGGGTAACATAATGTGCCCTAAGAACTTTCCCGATTCCCTGGCGAAATGACTTTTCTCTCGATTTACCCGAAGGTTGAATAAGGCGAGTCTATCGAACACGGAGGTGAGGTCGGCGAGGTGCTTCTCGAAGGACTGATCAGACAGCAATAATAGGTCATCTAAATACGCTAGAAGTGTGGTACCTGGCAAGTTTGACTTAAATCTATCGATTAACCTCTGGAACGTAGCTCCCGAGTTGCGTAAACCCATTGGCATGCGTTAAACCTGTATGTACCAAGCGGAGTCGTGAATGCCGTCTTGTCCCTATCACCTGGGTCCATGATGACCTGGAAGTAACCTGCTCGGAGATCAAGAGTCGTCATGTATTTTGCAGTTTTTGCGTCATGAAGGATGTCCTCAATCCTTGGGAGTAGATATCGGGCAGGCTCTGTGACCGCATTGAGTTTACGATAGTGCACAGCCTATAACCGCCATCTTTCTTCTTGACGAGAACAATGTTCAATGCCCAAGGTGACTCGCACTCCTCGATTACATCTGAATCGATGAGCTTGCGTAGCTCCTTTGCCAGCGCTTCCCTCTTAGACGGGTCTATACGGAGGAGAGGCCAGAGGCTCCTGTGTGTCACTTACCTTAATCTTGTGAACGGCGAAATCTGTAGGAGGTCCTTCTGATGCAAACTGAGCGACTCTGTCTAGTAAGAACGCGTTGAGTGCGGCACTGTGCTCCAACGACAAGCTTGTACCTTCATCGTGGCGTAGCGATACATCGCAGATATCTGTGTGCGTCGCGGTCGCGCTGTTCAGTACATAAGTATGCACAAACGGCAACCGGTCTCCTGGACTATCTGAAAAATGTCATGTCTCTTGGGCTATATCTAAGACAACCGCATTGGCAATAAAGTCGCGACCTAAAAGTGTTCTAGTATCGTCACCAGGAAATACCATAAAGTTCGTGTCGACTCTTCGACTACCTAGTGTGACGGGTACTGTCGCGACCCTTACTACTTTTCTGTGACACGAGCCGTCGGCGAGCCCGATATACCGTTCCGTGTCTTGGAAATGTACACCACTATACAGTAACAACAAATACAACGAAGAGCTGGCGACGCTATGCGTGGCGCTGGTATCGGCTATTGCTACCCCTTCCTTGCCTGCTATACCTACAGAGACTAGCGGGTGTGGCGTCGTTGTAGCGAAAAAGTCGCCTTTTACGACGTTGAAGTCAGAGGGTTTAGCGGGTGCGGGTTTGTTTGTATTGACTAAATGTATGGCGTAGTGGTTAAAGTGGCCGTTTAACATGCTGCCAAGTGCTGTGATTTGATGCCTTCGAGGAATAATACTATGTTTTGTTCACAATTAGTTTGAATGTTTGTCCGACTGCAGTTCCTTTTTCTTTCAATTCCTTTTGAAAAGATTAAAACCGGCAAAAAGTTAATATCGCTGGAAAGTGTAAGCCTCGAACGATCGTAAGCTTTGAAAACTGTTCCGATTTTAATTGTCTCTACCTACTTCTCACTTCGATATCAAGTATAATAAGCAGACACAAAATAAAACCATCCGTTTTATTAACGTAACATAAAATAATATGTATACACTAAAAGTAATTTAAGAGCGCCCGGGTCACGCGTGTAGTGGATAATAAAGTGTTCCTTGACCCCACCGTTTGATAATAGCGACCCAAGTGGCCATCTTTCGAAAACAATAATTATTTCGTTATGACGTGACGGCGCTGACTCTTCGATCTTCTTCTATCTGCCTTTTTCGTATGAGTGTATGGCCAACTCCGGTGTCAGTATTTTCAGAACGCCCAAAGGCCTCTGACCTGACCTAACGGCCCAGAAGGCGAGTGGCCCATGGCTCGCGGCACGCAGACTTATAATCTAGGGTCACCTGGTTGGAAGCCTGTCGAGCGCCGTCCCCGCTTTATACCTAATTTATGGTATGGAACATGTAAACATGTACGTAATATTATGATAGCATGGTATCATGGTATGCATCGGTTAATCTATGTAACGGAACCTTTTTGAATTCGATTCTATCGAAATGAATCTTGGCATACTTATCAAGGGCCGATGAAAATATAATAGTAAATAATTGAATCAAGCACGAGTCGAACTCACCTATGCAGAATTCCAAAGTAGAGGCATCCATTTAACATACATTTATAATCACCTATCCAAAATACCATTATCAGTTTTTCGCCAGCAGCAGTTTTCCTGGGGACATTAATTGTAAAAATTGTCGCACGAGTGATTGATTTCCACGGGGTAGCCGGGATCGATCACTCGCCGAGCAATTAAAGAGAGATAATTAGGTTGACTTACGTGAAATAAATAAAAAATATCACCAGGAAAGTTTAAACTCGCGTTATATTCCAGTTACACAATGGCTTTAATTATACAAAAAAACTGACACTTGAGATTAGCCGATGAGACAATTATCCAGGGCGTGGGGGGACGTTGGCACTTCACAGGTCTTTGGATGAGGTACTCAGCTTGGTCGTGTTGGCCGGAGCAAAAAGGCGCGAAACCTCGTGTCTCCCCGGTATTTATAAGGCCGGCGAAGAGGAGGGGGCGAGGGGGCGGCCCACTGCTGTGCGTCACTCGTAGCGAGGCTCGCGGGCGCCGGGCGCGACGTGACGTCACACACCCCCCCCGTTAGGCCAGGATTTTCCCTAAGGAAAATTCCCTAGCCCAACGGGCGTAGCAGCCCTGAAGATACTCCCTGAAATTAGAGAAAACAAGGGCATGAGTACCTTGAACAAGTGACAACCCTATACGCTAATTAGGATACCTAAATAATAATGACCCACGCTTGCATTCTTCACGCGTACAACGGCAGTCTGAATTTGAACATAAACATTTATCATTCATAATTCATCACACATGTAAATGCCGAGGCCAGTGTAATAGCTTAATATTAAAGATAACAATCTATGGAGAAGCGCTTAGGGTAATTATTAGGTAATAATGATTTGTAGATATAAGAAACTTGATCTAGCCCTACGACTTATAAATCTTGGGTTCGGCCTTTGCCACTAGATAAGTAAACTTTTTGAATATAGTTAGGTATAACAACAGATTTTTCGTAAAGATGAACAAAAATAATATAAGCCGCAGACACGACCGGACCGCTCAATGTCAAAGGAAAGAAATGATTAAATATTTTGCTCTTATTAATAACTACAACCCGACCAGTAAACACCTTTTGAATGTTAACAATGGTGAATCATTAGTTAGGCATTTATTTATCGGCGCGTCGCTGAGTGAACGCGCGTGCATCATAACGACAACTAGGTAGGTACGATCTAAATGGTAGGTACTATTCGACTGTTCCGAGCTCGCGACGCACGGTTAATCACCCTGATCGTTTATAAAGCACCTATAATAACAATTTGATTATGGAATTTATACAGAATTAAGAATAACAACAGAACTTCAGAACAAGGCACGGCGAAAAACAATACGCCAATCAAGATGCATTTCAACAAATAGATTTGCGGAAAGAAAATACACATGCGAGAATCGAACCACAGACCGATCCGACAACAACTTTTTAACCACTGAGCCATAACTGATAGTTAGATAAACAACAGATTCTTTGTAACAATATTACATGTAATAAACTTTATTACAATTTATAACTGAAACATTTATTCATTTTATGTTAGCATGTTTACACAAATCATTAACACAACACAATGCATTATCTTGTGAGCTTCGACTCGAAAACAAAAGAACCATGACAAGGTTTCATTTGGTAGAATTATTGTTAGCGAGCGTTCACAGTACGCCGGACCGGCTAATTAGCCGGTCCGGCTTAATGCCTGGACCGGCGAATAACGAGCCAGTGGCAGAACAATTTTTACGAAGCTATTCACACTAAGCTGGATCCGGTCAATAGACCGGATCCGGGTATTAAGACGGACTCGTAGAGCTGAGCTAAGAGTATGCGTTAGAATATAACGATCGTTATGGCAACGATCATATGCTATATTAGGTATAGATAGTTATACGTCAATTGTTTGACTATCTAAATTTCATAACGAGTATAACCACCATGAAATGCCGCGCGCGGTCAGACTTTACCTATGTAGTTATATTTTAACGTAGCGTTTTTTGACAGCAGAATGGTTGACCGGTGACCATTTAGATTCATTGACATTTTGTAACATTCCAATTCCTTATTGTATTCTTTTTTTGATATATTTATTGTTGAGTTTCCTTTACTCTTTGATAAATAATTTTACGATATTTTTACCATTTTAATACACGTTTTGGATTTATGTAATTTTTAAACATTTTATGTTACATAGTACAGATAAAAATATAATTATTTTATCTGTACGTAACGGTATTACTTTTTCTATTTTTTTTTTCACTTTTGTGCTCAATTTTATTACATTTAGCTTTTTGTTATTATTAGCACCTTTTTTGTTTAATTTAACTTTATATTTTAATTTCATTTTGATATCTTTGTATACTTTTTGTACATGTATTTTTTTAATTTCTCTCATTTTGGCGTATTTTTGTTGTCTTGTTACGGTTTATTTGTTCAATTTTAACGTTTTGTAATGTTTGTGAACTTAAAAAAAACAACTTTTTGTGATACTATTCGATTTTTCTTTTTGTTTTTTTTTTTGGCGTATTCTTCTTAGTTTAATTTTATTTTAAATTTGCATTATATTTAAATTTCTTTAATCTTGCCACATTTGTTATTTGTTTAGATTTTTCTTTTTCACAATATTTTTCGTTGATTAACTTTTTGCTATTTTTGCCGTAGTTTTTGCCATCTCAATACATTTCATTATAGGTCTCGATAACAATCTTAGCATTCTTAATGGTTTTTTAAAACGAGCCTTACCAAACCACTTGCTGTTATCATTCTAGTTATGCATTAGACATATCTATGAGTAAATACTTCTTCAAATTAGGTGATCGAACGATATAGATAGTTATGAAATATAGATAGTTATGACAACGTGCACAGACCCATGCCTAGTGCCGGTGACATAGTGTTACCAACAGTTGAACTAAGCTCTCCACCAGAAACCACAAATAAAATTTCCCTAGACACATGACACCCACTTAAATTATCATTATAATACTTATTTCACTTCGGAAAACAATTGGTATACAAAAATAATAATTCGTTCTATTAGGTAATATGTAAAGAAAAATGCAAATTAAATGTTAAATCAACACATCAAGTAATATAATAATAATAGATTGAACAATGTACAAATTATTTTAAAACGAACGTTGTATTCAATTTTAGGCAAATGTTGAAACCCCCAGTTTTAGTGCTAATTCTACTAAGTTGGTAACACTGATCGGAGCTGGCCTTAGAATAAGGAAAATACTATAGAGACCGCATTACAATAGCAGTCTTGTCCAATATACATAGTTACTTCATTTTGACTTATGATTTTTCTAGTGTAGAGTAAGATAAATATCTATAAATGATTATATTATTTGATTTAGTCGTGGCTTTAACATAGCCAGCATGCAAAAATAATTTTCAAACCAATATAAAAAACGCCTGGCAATGTAATAAAGCCCCGACTAAATCATCTGACTTATGTTTGTTTGTATTCTATATACATTAAACTATTATATTTAAAAATTGCATGTTGCCTCAAATATATTTTTGTTCGTTTTTTCATAATTTTCTATAGCCTCGCTGCTCGCTAGCCAGGTCTGCAATCATGCCTCAAATACCTACCCAAAATTGATGCCAGCTCTCCTAGTAGGTATAAAGTAAATATCGATTAAACATAAATATAGATCAATAAATTTTAACGTAGGAACAGACACTTGTGATTTCATTTACAAAACCTGTTCAAATTAAAACCTGCATATTATTATTATACGTAACCAAGTCAGGAACAAATAAACAAATCGTGTTTTTAGCTGATTTCATTGTCAAACGGACATTGAAGTTCAGTAACGTCAATGTTTGGTTGCCACAAGGCACCGTGTACTTAATTTAAATGGCAATAAAATTCAAATTCAAACCCATGTCTCTGAGTTTTGGAAGTTATGTGCATTTATTAGGTAAGTATCGCTTGCTATGATCTAGGAAAAAATCGCGACTAAACATGCATAGCTTAGTAGTTGTTTGCCAAAAATGGTTTTATATATAAACTGTTATTATGAACGCGAAAGTTTTTAAGGATGTATTTGTTTCTCTTTCATACAAAAACATTTTAAATAAAAGTATCGATAAAATTTCAACGTCCCTACAAATATCAGTACAATCTTTACGCATAAGTCAAAATGTCTATGAATGAAGTTTCTAAGTTTCACATGAAGTTCTATTTAATTTTGACTAAAAGAATCTGACATTGGTGACCATGGCCACCCATGGTCACCAATGTCAGATTATTTTAGTGATGATCTTGTGATGCAATACTTCCATCTATAAAGTAAATTTAATCTAGGGAGCCGGCCGTCCTCCGGCTAATTAGCCGGTCGCGGTGTAGTGTGAACACTCGCTCCGGGCGCCGGCTTCCGGCTTATTAGCCGGTCCGGCGCAGTGTGAACGCACGCTTAAGCTGATTATTGTAATGACAAAAAACGTTTGGGGCATTTATCTTTTGTCAAATTATTAGGCCAGACAACTTTTAGACGAATAACGTTTTGTCTGTTCAGGTGATGTTTCGGGAAGTTCAGGTGAAATCGAAAGGAATCGGTTAGGTTAGGTTAGGTTAGTATGCTGATAAACAATGCACGTCAACTGAAACAATGGCTGGTTAGGTTAGAACTGCGACCACAACGCACGAGGCGAGCGAGCGAAGCGAGCGTGCCGCGGCAGCGGCCGGCGAAGTGCCAGAACCAAATCGCTTTTATTTCACTACACAGGGCATTTAAATATGCTACATCGGTTGGGTTAGAACTGCGACAATAAAAGGAAAACCAAAAGTAAAGTTGGCAACTGTGAGGTTGGGAAATAAAAACAAAATTATATCACAAGTTGGCAAATGATTATTCTGCGAAATAAAATTCTGCGAAACGTTAGTTGGCAAGTGATAATCGGCTGAACAATTTTCGGTGAAAAGGCAGAGATCCATAAAAAATATAATTAAAATGTGGATGCCAACAAGTCACCTGGCGGCGAGCTCATACGTGTGTGCGACCTAAAATGTGTAGTTGATAAAGTAAGTCCTATACATATACTAGCTAAACTTCTTAATTTTTCTGTCAAGCATAGCAAATTTCCTAACCACTTAAAACAAGCAATTGTCCGTCCTATTCATAAGAGGGGTGAGCGTTAAATGGTGTCTAATTACAGACCATATGGTGCATAGGGTTCCCACCAAGAACTTAGGGTCCCAAGCCAACCTCACCTGTAAGTGGTGCACCTGCCGATCAACGGACGAGGCTCTGGCAAACAAAATATCCTGATAAGCGGCAATAGGCTCGCCACCTATTTATTACGTGGGATCAAAACACTGGCAAAAAGTGAGCGCTTAATATGCCTCTGCCTACCCCTTCGGGGAAACAGGCGTGAGTTTATGTATATATGTAATTACAGACCAATAGCCATATTATCTAGTGTTGATAAAATTATGGAAAAATTTATTGTAAAGCAATTAAATAACTACTTGCATAAAAATGAGATTTTAAATAACTGTCAACATGGTTTCATTACAGGAAGCAGTACAGGCATGTTGTTATCATAATTTTCTGATGAGATCAATAATTATTTAGAGAACAAAAAGTTCGTTGTAGCTATATTTTTCGATGATAAAAAAGCTTTCGATACTTTGGAATTTGACACCCTACTGCGCGCAATGCAAGAGTGCGGTGTGGGAGAACCACTGAATCTATGGTTCCGTAGTTATCTCACAGCGCGCTCGTACCGTGTTAAAGTGAGTGACACTCTAAGTGACGACATAAAAGTGCAGCACGGGGTCCCTCAGGGCTCGAGATGTGCTCCTGTAAGCTACCTAATGCACGTCAATAGCTTGTGCAATGTTCTTCAGCACTGCTCAGCACACAAGTTTGCGGACGATTTGTGCCTACTGCGCGCTGGTACTGACGTATTAGAGACCTGCAGTCTAGTACAACGAGATGTAGACGAAGTAGTTAAGTGGTCACACGATAACGAGAGAAAACCAAACTGCTAATAGTACACTCCTCCTATTTGCAATCATCAGTAGAACCATTATTGTATACACACGATTATTTATGCTTTCATAATTTATCAAACTGTCAATCCTATTGAAAAAGTAAACTGTGTTAGATACTTAGGCATGAAAATAGATGAACATTTTTCAAGGACCCATCATTCTTAGTGTACTGGAGTCCTTAGGATTTTCTTTTGCTACCTGGATCTTTTTTGAAGCCTCTCACGGCAAAGGTGCTGCCGATAGTATAGGAGGTGCTATTAAAGGAACTTTGAACAAGAAAGTAGCATATTATATGGACATAAAAGACTCGCAAACAGCCCTTGATGCTTTTAAAGATGAAACTACAGTAAAGCTGTACCTAATAAAAGAGGAAGATATTAATGACATGGAAAGACGTATAAGCTCATATGACTTAGTTGCTGTACCGGAAACAATGCTAATTCACCAGATAACAAGTTCCTTTGGTATATTTGAATTGTTTGTAAAGCAACAACCGTATGTAATAGGATATATAAAATTGAGCTGCTTTTGCCATAGTGAAGGGTCTTCTACAATAAAGGGGTTTTGTCATTGCTTTTCTTTAAAAGAACATAACCTACTAAAGAAACAAACGCAACCATGTGTAACGAAAAAAAGAAAATTAGTTTTTTGCTCTGATTCCGAGAACAGTGATAATGATAATGATGATTAAATGGTTGTCAAAACTGATTATAATGCCAGAGATTTTCAATCGGGTTTGTTTTTATTCTGATACAAACAAGCCAAGCAAGTCCAAAGTCCCATGTGTAAATACTAGAAGAAAATTATTTTTTAGCTCTGATACCGAGAACAGTGATAGTAATAATGATGAAATAATCGTCAAAACTGATCATAACACAAACGATCTTCAATCCGGATGGTTTAATTCTGACACCAACAAACCAAGCACGTTCAAAGTCACCATTCTTTCAAATGTAAAAGTAAACTATAAATTATCTGATTTAGCAAAAATGACAAAATCAGCAAAATCATACAATGTTTCATCACTTGATATAAGAAAAGATTTTAGTGAAATGTTCTCTGATAGTAATGATGAAGCAATTTTTTTAATATAACTATATGAAGGAGATCTGTAGTGGTAGCCCGTAAAATTCAATTATTTTTGTATTTTTTACAATTAACAGGTCAAAATCACAGAGAGTGAGTGGGTAGTGTCAGATCTTAACTTGATCAAAATATGATTCGCCTGAATAACGAGTATGTTCCTTTTTACTTTATTGATTATTCTTATGGAAACTTAAATTTAGTATGACTGTTAAATTATTTATAAATGTGATTTATTAATAATAATACACCTCTGCCTACCCCTTCGGGGATAACAGGCGTGAAGTTATGTTATGTTGTTATTTATTGAATTAAGTTAGAAAACATTGTATTAACTGATTTTGACTACAACATTCTAGTTATGTTGAATTGTTTTTCTCAAGGCAAATGTACCAGGATAACGTTAAGCAAATACAAATTTTCTTAAGTATTTTTTGCAATTTCCAGGGCAGTATTAGGTTCTAAGTTGATCAAAATATATTTCGTAGCGGTAGTAAATACGTACAAATAAAATTTTAATCATAAAGATCATTAATAGGTACTACAGTTGATGAATGGTATGAATATCTATTTATATAGGGTGACTGGTAATTTGACTGATACTTAAACTCATGATTGTACTCATGATTACAAACAACTTTCCCAAATAAACTTTTTTATATACTCGCCGCGTGACGCCGTCGTTCCTACAATAGTGATAGAACACCCGTGCAGCTTGCAAACCCATAGATGTACGTAATCAGTGTATGTATGTTTCAGTATTTAAACAGTTGTTTTGTTATTGTGATAAAACTAATGAGAATATAAAAAATGTTTCTTTGGGATTTTTTTTTGTTATCATGAGTACAATCACGTGTTTAAGTATCGGTCACTAATTACCAGTCACCCTATATATAATAGGTACACCCTGACACTGACCTGCAAAGTGCAAAAATTAAAGACTATTTTAACTACACGAGCTATCCTGGCACTGCCCTTTCAAATTCTTTAAATGTTATTTTTGCTAAATCAAAAAAAAAATGCAAAAATATAAAAAAACGTGATTGTCAAATTTATTAAGAAAAGAAAGGTTTTTTTTTGGTTTAAAAATAATACATATTGGCTATCTATGAATAAAACATTAAGAGTGAGTTGAATGCGACACTGAACCTAAATTATAAAAAAATTATGATTAAATTTATTTACTACTGCAAATTGGTTATTATATAATTCTTTGTGACCTAGCCCTTACTTTTCCTTTGTGTTACTTTTGTGTTACTATAACACAAAGTAAACACAATTGAAATGTACATTAATTTTGAAAATGACCCTAAAATTGTCATGACAGTTAGTGGAGTAGGCCTACTGGGGAAACCATGCTATAAAAACCGCGCCGAGTACACTACCTCACAGGCGGCGTGGAAATGGTTGCATATCACGTATGATGTGACTCTTAGAATCGCGATATCTCAGGAATGGTAACTCTTAGGAAAAAATCATTCAACAATATTTGTAGAGACTTTTAAGATCTACAACTTTGGTTAAGGTTTTATTTTGATAAAACTTACCGTTTTCGTGAAAAATCCAAAAAACCTCTAATTTTGACATTTGACCCCGAATAACTTTTTAAGCACACATAGGATCGATGGGAATTTTTAAAACTTTATTTGTAATGGTAAACCCTAGCTCTCCACAAACATTTGGCTCCCCGGCAATTATTGTTATTTCAAATGTTTATATTGACCGGACTATTAGTCAAATGTTCATGTCAATATATAACGAATGCCACATAACAAAGAGAGCAAATGTTAGTAATAGAAATAATAAAAAGCGGATAAATAGTAATTTGAAGAAAATGATAAAGGAAAGAGATAGATTATTTGAGGTATATAGTAACGAGCTAAAGAATATGTTAAAACGTATTACTTACACTTAGTATAGAAATAAATGCGAAAAGGCCATCAATAAAAGTAAAAATAAATATGATAAAGAAAGTATACTACAATGTAACAACAATGTGAAAAAGTTATGGGGTAGAATTAATAATTTGTTAGTAAATAATAAACAGTCTTTAGATTCGATAATCCTATCTAATATGGATCGGCAGAACGGTATTAAGGATATATGTGATAAATTTGCAAATAATTATTCCCAAGAAATAATTGACATAAAACATTCATGTAACGAAAAAATGTTAAGAAGGGAATTATATGTTAAGCCGGCCGATGTATGTATGAGATGGCAACAGGTCACCAGTATAGATATAAAAAATGGGATCCTGCCTTTTTGCCGAATAATGTTTGGCCGATTATCACTTGCCAACCAACGTTTCGCCTATTTTTCACTTTGACGACTAACGATTGTAAAATTTTTGTATGACAAGGTTTCATTTGGTAGAATTATTGTTAGCGAGCGTTCACACTACGCCGGACCGGCTAATTAGCCGGTCCGGCTTAATGCCCGGACCGGCGAATAACGAGCCAGTGGCAGAACAATTTTTACGAAGCTATTCACACTAAGCTGGATCCGGTCAATAGACCGGATCCGGGTATTAAGACGGACTCGTAGAGCTGAGCTAAGAGTATGCGTTAGAATATAACGATCGTTATGGCAACGATCATATGCTATATTAGGTATAGATAGTTATACGTCAATTGTTTGACTATCTAAATTCCATAACGAGTATAACCACCATGAAATGCCGCGCGCGGTCAGACTTTACCTATGTAGTTATATTTTAACGTAGCGTTTTTTGACAGCAGAATGGTTAGTTTAGATAGACATTTTGTAACATTCCAATTCCTTATTGTATTCTTTTTTTGATATATTTATTGTTGAGTTTCCTTTACTCTTTGATAAATAATTTTACGATATTTTTACCATTTTAATACACGTTTTGGATTTATGTAATTTTTAAACATTTTATGTTACATAGTACAGATAAAAATATAATTATTTTATCTGTACGTAACGGTATTACTTTTTCAATTTTTTTTTTACTTTTGTGCTCAATTTTATTACATTTAGCTTTTTGTTATTATTAGCACCTTTTTTGTTTAATTTAACTTTATATTTTAATTTCATTTTGATATCTTTGTATACTTTTTGTACGGTCGCGGTCTAAAAATGTTTACCACTTTTCAAATTACATTCTTTGTCACGCTGGGTTCAGCAAGGTTTAAAATGCTATATCTGAGTACTTATTACTTTTTAATCATTGGTAAGTCATCGATTCCTACAAAAGGAGTATGAATATTTTTAGGTCGATGAAGTAATCTGACATAATGACAGAGTTGCATTTATTTTGCTGTAAAAGTTCTGTATTTTAATATTATTATAAAAACACTTACTTATTGTAATAAAATGGTACTATCTAAACAAAAGCTCATTTATGTGATCAGCAAGCGCTTTAACGTGACTAGCATACCACCCACTATCATAATAGCTCACAGTCTGACCGCGCCCTGATTTTCGCTAGACGATATCATCATCACCCTAGCATTTTCTTAGTTGCATCCCAAGCTTGCGCTTCGGAGACCAGGGACCTGCTATTACTGGTCTACCGAGATTTGACTGAATATCAGTTTTTACACGGAGCGACTGCCATCTTACATCATTCTAAGGTTAGACCAGTAGTCAGTAGGTATATTTAGGGCACTGACTTCCCACTAATGACTGCCATAGATCATGACAGCCGGGACTGCTTAACATGCTTTCTGATGCACGGGGGTGAAACACCGCCAACTTCGGGCTAATTATTAAGAATTTCTTGACAGAAAATCCTAATAATTTGTCACTAAGAAATTCTTAACAGAAAACCTTAGCAACATTTTCCGAGCCCGGCCCGCGAATCGAACCCGAGACCTCATGATCAGCTGTCGTATGCACTACCGCTAGACCAACGAGGCAGTCTTAGGCTAGACGATATAAATATTGTATTTTTTTCAAAAAGGTTTTATATTCAGGATGTCGTATTTTCGCCATTCCTTTCAATATAATCTGTCAATTTAAAAGTCATTTGATAAACTTATTATTTACAAATACCAAAATCGTAAATAGCAAGTTTCAAATAACACTATTTGAAGACTACAAATATTTTAGTTTCAGTGTAAATATCACGCTTGTAATTAAATGAACGTATATTATAAATGTGGAATATTAAATCGTCATTGACACCAGTTGCTACGCAACGCGTGTTATCATAGATTGGTTGCCTAGTACAATATCGTCGTCCTTGTGTCATTGATGTGTTCATGCAATTGTAAGCCTTAAGGTGGTAAACACTTTCAGACCGCGACTGTACATGTATTTTTTTAATTTCTCTCATTTTGGCGTATTTTTGTTGTCTTGTTACGGTTTATTTGTTCAATTTTAACGTTTTGTAATGTTTGTGAACTTAAAAAAAACAGCTTTTTGTGATACTATTCGATTTTTTCTTTTTATTTTTTTTTTTTGGCGTATTCTTCACAGTTTAATTTTATTTTAAATTTGCATTATATTTAAATTTCTTTAATCTTGCCACATTTGTTATTTGTTTAGATTTTTCTTTTTCACAATATTTTTTGTTGATTAACTTTTTGCTATTTTTGCCGTAGTTTTTACCATCTCAATACATTTCATTATAGGTCTCGATAACAATCTTAGCATTCTTAATGGTTTTTTAAAACGAGCCTTACCAAACCACTTGCTGTTATCATTCTAGTTATGCATTAGACATATCTATGAGTAAATACTTCTTCAAATTAGGTGATCGCACGATATAGATAGTTATGAAATATAGATAGTTATGACAACGTGCACAGACCCATGCCTAGTGCCGGTGACATAGTGTTACCAACAGTTGAACTAAGCTCTCCACCAGAAACCACAAATAAAATTTCCCTAGACACATGACACCCACTTAAATTATCATTATAATACTTATTTCACTTCGGAAAACAATTGGTATACAAAAATAATAATTCGTTCTATTAGGTAATATGTAAAGAAAAATGCAAATTAAATGTTAAATCAACACATCAAGTAATATAATAATAATAGATTGAACAATGTACAAATTATTTTAAAACGAACGTTGTATTCAATTTTAGGCAAATGTTGAAACCCCCAGTTTTAGTGCTAATTCTACTAAGTTGGTAACACTGATCGGAGCTGGCCTTAGAATAAGAAAAATACTATAGAGACCGCATTACAATAGCAGTCTTGTCCAATATACATAGTTACTTCATTTTGACTTATGATTTTTCTAGTGTAGAGTAAGATAAATGTCTATAAATTATTATATTATTTGATTTAGTCGTGGCTTTAACATAGCCAGCATGCAAAAATAATTTTCAAACCAATATAAAAAACGCCTGGCAATGTAATAAAGCCCCGACTAAATCATCTGACTTATGTTTGTTTGTATTCTATATACATTAAACTATTATATTTAAAAATTGCATGTTGCCTCAAATACATTTTTGTTCGTTTTTTCATAATTTTCTATAGCCTCGCTGCTCGCTAGCCAGGTCTGCAATCATGCCTCAAATACCTACCCAAAATTGATGCCAGCTCTCCTAGTAGGTATAAAGTAAATATCGATTAAACATAAATATAGATCAATAAATTTTAACGTAGGAACAGACACTTGTGATTTCATTTACAAAACCTGTTCAAATTAAAACCTGCATATTATTATTATACGTAACCAAGTCAGGAACAAAAAAACAAATCGTGTTTTTAGCTGATTTCATTGTCAAACGGACATTGAAGTTCAGTGACGTCAATGTTTGGTTGCCACCAGGCACCGTGTACTTAATTTAAATGGCAATAAAATTCAAATTCAAACCCATGTCTCTGAGTTTTGGAAGTTATGTGCATTTATTAGGTAAGTATCGCTTGCTATGATCTAGGAAAAAATCGCGACTAAACATGCATAGCTTAGTAGTTGTTTGCCAAAAATGGTTTTATATATAAACTGTTATTATGAACGCGAAAGTTTTTAAGGATGTATTTGTTTCTCTTTCATACAAAAACATTTTAAATAAAAGTATCGATAAAATTTCAACGTCCCTACAAATATCAGTACAATCTTTACGCATAAGTCAAAATGTCTATGAATGAAGTTTCTAAGTTTCACATGAAGTTCTATTTAATTTTGACTAAAATAATCTGACATTGGTGACCATGGCCACCCATGGTCACCAATGTCAGATTATTTTAGTGATGATCTTGTGATGCAATACTTCCATCTATAAAGTAAATTTAATCTAGGGAGCCGGCCGTCCTCCGGCTAATTAGCCGGTCGCGGTGTAGTGTGAACACTCGCTCCGGGCGCCGGCTTCCGGCTTATTAGCCGGTCCGGCGCAGTGTGAACGCACGCTTAAGCTGATTATTGTAATGACAAAAAACGTTTGGGGCATTTATCTTTTGTCAAATTATTAGGCCAGACAACTTTTAGACGAATAACGTTTTGTCTGTTCAGGTGATGTTTCGGGAAGTTCAGGTGAAATCGAAAGGAATCGGTTAGGTTAGGTTAGGTTAGTATGCTGATAAACAATGCACGTCAACTGAAACAATGGCTGGTTAGGTTAGAACTGCGACCACAACGCACGAGGCGAGCGAGCGAAGCGAGCGTGCCGCGGCAGCGGCCGGCGAAGTGCCAGAACCAAATCGCTTTTATTTCACTACACAAGGCATTTAAATATGCTACATCGGTTAGGTTAGAACTGCGACAATAAAAGGAAAACCAAAAGTAAAGTTGGCAACTGTGAGGTTGGGAAATAAAAACAAAATTATATCACAAGTTGGCAAATGATTATTCTGCGAAATAAAATTCTGCGAAACGTTAGTTGGCAAGTGATAATCGGCTGAACAATTTTCGGTGAAAAGGCAGAGATCCATAAAAAATATAATTAAAATGTGGATGCCAACAAGTCACCTGGCGGCGAGCTCATACGTGTGTGCGACCTAAAATGTGTAGTTGATAAAGTAAGTCCTATACATATACTAACTAAACTTCTTAATTTTTCTGTCAAGCATAGCAAATTTCCTAACCACTTAAAACAAGCAATTGTCCGTCCTATTCATAAGAGGGGTGAGCGTTAAATGGTGTCTAATTACAGACCATATGGTGCATAGGGTTCCCACCAAGAACTTAGGGTCCCAAGCCAACCTCACCTGTAAGTGGTGCACCTGCCGATCAACGGACGAGGCTCTGGCAAACAAAATATCCTGATAAGCGGCAATAGGCTCGCCACCTATTTATTACGTGGGATCAAAACACTGGCAAAAAGTGAGCGCTTAATATGCCTCTGCCTACCCCTTCGGGGAAACAGGCGTGAGTTTATGTATATATGTAATTACAGACCAATATCCATATTATCTAGTGTTGATAAAATTATGGAAAAATTTATTGTAAAGCAATTAAATAACTACTTGCATAAAAATGAGATTTTAAATAACTGTCAACATGGTTTCATTACAGGAAGCAGTACAGGCATGTTGTTATCATAATTTTCTGATGAGATCAATAATTATTTAGAGAACAAAAAGTTCGTTGTAGCTATATTTTTCGATGATAAAAAAGCTTTCGATACTTTGGAATTTGACACCCTACTGCGCGCAATGCAAGAGTGCGGTGTGGGAGAACCACTGAATCTATGGTTCCGTAGTTATCTCACAGCGCGCTCGTACCGTGTTAAAGTGAGTGACACTCTAAGTGACGACATAAAAGTGCAGCACGGGGTCCCTCAGGGCTCGAGATGTGCTCCTGTAAGCTACCTAATGCACGTCAATAGCTTGTGCAATGTTCTTCAGCACTGCTCAGCACACAAGTTTGCGGACGATTTGTGCCTACTGCGCGCTGGTACTGACGTATTAGAGACCTGCAGTCTAGTACAACGAGATGTAGACGAAGTAGTTAAGTGGTCACACCATAACGAGAGAAAACCAAACTGCTAATAGTACACTCCTCCTATTTGCAATCATCAGTAGAGCCATTATTGTATACACACGATTATTTATGCTTTCATAATTTATCAAACTGTCAATCCTATTGAAAAAGTAAACTGTGTTAGATACTTAGGCATGAAAATAGATGAACATTTTTCAAGGACCCATCATATAGATTACCTTTGTGACAAACTGAGAGCATTACTGTGAAAATTCTATCATTTAAGCTTTAAAGTACCTAAAGGAACATTGAAATGTTTATATAAGTCACACGTGGAGTCTATTCTCGGTTATGCTCTGGATTGCTATGGTCTTACATTCAAAACATATATAAATAAATTAGAATCAATCCAAACAAAGTTTCTTAAACTTCTTGTCAATAATAAAACTAGAAATCATCATAAAAATGACTACACAAAATTATTTAAAATTTGTAAAATACTACCAATTTCCCTAAAACATAATTAATACTTATTGGCTGTAAACAACCATGGCAGTCTTGAGCATAACTTGGAACATGTTACAAATAGCCATAACACCCGATCGATGTAAATATATTTTACCAAGTGTGTTTAATTATTATGGTGATAGAACTTTAAAAAAAACGTTTGCCATATCAGCTAAATAATCTCCCAGAGGATATAAGGAACGAAAATAGTAAAACGATATTTAAAAGGAGACTTAAGCAATATTACTTGGATAATTGCTAGAACTTAAGAGTTAAGTTAGCTATAAGTAATTATTGTAATTTTATTTATGTAAACGTCCTAATACTGTACGGAGACTGGATCCCACAGTCAAACCGATGACGCGGTTTTGTGGAACACTGCACTATTCCTGTATGAACGTGTGAATGATAAATAAATAAAAATAATAAATATATTTTTAAAAGTGTTAATATTCACTAGTATTAAACCGAAATTAGCAGGCAAATTTTTGGAAAAAAATATCTTATAACTTTCTACGTGTATATTTTGAATGAATCTACTTCAAGGTATGTTATTTATGACTATTTCCTCATTTTGCTCACGGCGATTTTCACAAATTACACAACTTGTATTTGAGCATATATAAAACAATTCACAAATTGCTGACGGCCTACACCTATGCATGTTTTTGTAACGTCCAAGTCTGTTGAATCTAATTTTAATATAACGCTTAATACATCTTACCTACAATCAAGATATGTTTCATCTGCTTCTAGTTAAATAAATTAAATTCTATTCTAATGCATTCAGTTCTGAAGTTTAACAATCCTATAACAAGGACCATTGATGTTAAACGACACAGCGATTTATAACAACATAATATTTTAAAGTAACAACCGATACATATTACGTGCCAGGCATAATTTTTATTTCAAAAGCTGTTGAAGTAAAGCACGTACTCAAAAATCAATACACTACTATTTTCCGCTTTAATACAACTTTATAGAAAATAAATTGCTCAAGTTTATTCTTAGATAACAGTTTCCAATAGTGGAACCTTTCGTTGTAAATTGGGTTACACAATAAGAAAAATTAGGGCAGCATACTAAAGGCTTTGTGGACCGCTATGAAGAATACATATGTATATAGTTATTTTTAGTTGTTACATTCGTTAAATAACATAGTTATTTATTTTTCTATGTTTTCTAAAATTAGGATACATTTATGAGGGTAGTTTCTGGCGTTTGATATAAATTATTTAAGTTACAAAGTAACATTTATAAACTATGCAAAGATGTTAAATTTCTGTACCTATTATGGGCATAATATGCAAGAATTTAAAATATCCAAATTGTTACAATCTGGACAAAATGTCACTTTAGCAAAATGTTGTTCGCTGTAAAAGCAAGAATTCAAGGATGTACAAGAAAACAAAATTTCTCTCTGCCCAACATCAGACTATTGAAAAGACGTGCCCGCTGCATCTCATAAAATAACAACCCAATGGTTACCGTCAAAACTGCACGTTTTAGGCCTCCGTATTCGTTTCTGCTATTTATAACAGACACAAAAGCGTGTTCGCGAATTTATCTGTCGACAGTGTCGGGTTGGCGGCGAGCCAGGCAAGCTGCAGGTCACTGAACTCGCTCTAATAAATATTTTTTGTTTAAGCCACCACACAATTACATGCAGCCTGTGTTGCCCGCTGTAGTGAAGTTTGTGCTACTGCGGAGTCCAGCATAAAAGGCATTTTATGCTTCAAACGGCATAAAGTGGACTATAGAAAAGTCTGTATTTCAAAGGAGAGTTAAGGTCACCGCTCATTAGAGCCACCCGGCACCCACTCCGCACGGCGTCCACGAGAGGGTCCATGTCCCACCTTTAGAGGGAGGGCTACTGTATTTTGTAGCTATTGTTAGTGAAAAAAGCAGCGATAGCTTTGTGGCGTAGGTAAAGGACTGCCGAGATGATGGTCTCGGGTTCAAACCCCAGTTACCTCGGGCACACACTTTGGCTTTTCGAAGTTATGTGAGTGTTAAAAATGTTAATTATCGCTCGCTTAATAAGGTGCCCGGTAGAAGGCTATAGGCTCGCCCCCTATTACATTGGTACCGAAACATAATTGGCGAAGGCTTGAAGTAATGTGTTGTTATGTTTTAGTGAAAGGACAGACGTGTTTGGGATACATTACTAAATTGTGAGAACGGAGTATTTTTGATTTAACAAATGAACATGTTTTGAAACAGTATGACACGGCATAAATTCGATTACAGTAATTGATTCAACTGACACTCAACTGACTTGTATCTAGCTGAAAGCACATACATTTATCTGAAAAATCTATTACTCTAAATTATATTTTTAACAACTTGTACAGGATGATTCATTGTGCTTTTAAAACAGGGCGTATATTCATTAGCACGCTGTATGCACCCGCTAATGAAACGAATGAGAATATACTCAGCCTGTATAACGTTCTGCCACCATTTTTAAATATACAAGTTGCTGTTAGTAGAGTTATTTTAAAAGTGATTTCATAAAGTACTTTAATAGCTTGGTATATTTTTGGTTGTGACATTTTAAAAGCTAGTAAAGAGAAGCATTAGAGGCGTGCCAGCTAATCGGTCAAAAACTACGACAATTTTTTTGTTGGCCTCTGACTAGTTATTATAAATGCTGTGAGAACTTGATTTAAAACAGAAACATTATTCAAAGAGAACACAAAAAATATGTATACATGTTATATCACGTCTTTTAGCATAGCGCTGCCTTTTATGCTTGTAAGGGTTAGTACCTTCAATATTGCAAGCATTAATAGACTCACTTTTTGTTATGGTTTCGTTATTAACTTCTTTAGTTTACCCTTTCCATTGTCAATCCGCACTTTAACTGCGGTTCTTGTAACTTGTAAGTTGGAACTTGAAAAGCTTTCATTTTGATCTAATCTTGACAAACCAGTCAAATAAAATTTAGTTAACATTTTTAATGGATCGTCTAGCTGATTTAAAATAAACATAAAACATATTTTATTCGTCTATGAGATTGATATCGCAAGACATGTATTCCAAAAAACATAAAACGATATAAGACCGTCTTGCACCAAGTCTTCACTAGCACTACAATTTTTTTGGAACCGCGTCCTAAAACGTGAATTAACCTTTAAGTAATTTTGCGCTATCAGCTGAATACGTACAAAAAGCTTCTAAACTTAATTCATTCCCCGTAAACGCGTCGTAACGTGACCCAGCTGAATGCCAAAGCAACTTGTACAGAGTTCTGATTCTCCGAGAGCTTGATTTTCACCAACGTTGTGAACAACCAATAATTAAGATAACATTTAAAGACGACATAATTGAGGAAGTAAATAAGACAACATTTCTAGGTATAACGATATATACTAAGCTCACTTGGAAGCCGCATATAGAAGAAGTATGTAAAAAACTAAATAAATGTGCATATGCACTTCTTCAGCTATCTAAAATAGTTAGTCCAGAAGCTTTAGTAACGGCGTATCATGGATTAGTAGCTTTAGTTTTAAGATTTGCAATTATCTTTTGGGGTCAGTCCACAGACCGCGAATTAATATTTAAAATGCAGAAAAGGTGTATCCGTTGTATGTGTCATCTAAAGATCACCGACAGCTGTGTTCCCTATTTCAAATCCCTAAAAATATTAACGTTACCAGCATTATATATATTAGAAACAGCTCTTTGTTAAAAAAAAACATGAAGTTTTTTGTTAAGGTATCTGAGGTGCGACGGGCTCCGATACGAAATCAATATGTTTGTGGGGCTGTTGTGTATGTTTGGAGATAGGAAAAGAAAGATAGATTGTTCACAGTCAACAGTTTAAGAGTTTATTACGCCACACACAATATCTATACCTATATATCTATATCATCACATGTATACACAAACACAGAAGAAGCAGAGAATGAGAAGGAGTACACAGTAAGATGAGAAGAAGAGTAAGCGAGCGATAGCAGATAGATTCGAATAACAATTATTACGAAAACTTTAGCTGTGAGGCAGAGCTAAGTGCGCGTAGGCTCGATATGTAAGTAAGGAACCGACTGGCCGGCGTCCGGGCTCTGGTATGCGGTAGGGCGTGGCATTCCTTGAGCGCGTGAGAGAAAGGTGGGGCATCGGCCGTCGCAGGCGCCGCCGGCCGGTAGATTCACTACTAATACAAAGTGTTGGTTTGTCAACATGTACAATTATTTTAATTAATTATTTATAATATGATTATGGTTGTTCTAAGTTAACATTGAAACAATAAGGTAACACACTAGTCAGCAAAGTTAAATCGGCAAAACACAATAAATACAATTTACCCACTACATCACCCCCCTCCAGAGACCGTGTCTACGGGCGATAATAATTCGGGAAGCGAACCGTACGACCTGATCTGGTCGTCCGAACGGTACCCTTGTCCTCAGCTTGGGTAGATTTGGTTATCGGTGTGGTTGTTTGAGTATTAGGGTGTAATGTGTTTGGGTGAGGTGTGTTTGTGTAGGTATGTGAGTTCTGAGAAAGGTCTGAAGAGAGAAAAATGTATGCTGGTTTGAGTCTATCTATTGAAACAAATATTTTCTTGCCATTGACTAGTAGAGTAAATATCTTGTCTCCGCGTTGTATGACTTCAAATGGACCTTTGTAAGCTGGTTTGAGTGAACCTGTCGTGTCATCTCTTAGAAAGACGTGACTTGTTGAGTGAAGGTTTTTGTATACAAAGACTGGTCTGCTACCGTGATGTGATGTGGGTACAGGTTGTAGCCTTTTTGCGTATGATCTCAGACGTTCAACGTAACTTGTTAAGTATGCTGTGTCGTCACTTTCTGGGTGAAATATTTCGCCCGGTAATCTGAGAGTTTCACCATATAAGAGTTCAGCTGGTGTAGCCTTCACGTCTTCCTTGTATGCTGTCCTTATTCCTAGTAGTACCAATGGAAGTGACTCCACCCAGTTACTGCCTGCATGGCAAACTATAGCGGCCTTCAGTTGTCTGTGGAATCGTTCTATGATGCCATTACATGAAGGATGGTAAGCTGTGGTACGTTTGTGCTGAAATCCGACGATTTCGAATAAGTGTTTAAATAGCGCCGACTCAAATTGTTTCCCACGATCGGTAACAATGCTTTTTGGGCAACCAAATCTTGAGATCCAGCCACTCATAAGAGCTCGGGCTACTGTCTCTGCTGTGATATCTTGTATGGGTATCACTTCAGGCCATCGCGTAAACCTATCAATAGCAGTGAGGCAATACCGAAAACCATGAGACAGTGGTAATGGTCCTATAAGGTCGATATGAATATTCACAAATCTAGCCCGTGGGAGCGGATATATCCCGAGGGGTGCAGACACATGGCGAGTGATTTTTGAGCGTTGATAAGCAATACAGCAGCGACTCCATTCCCGACAATCTTTTCTTATACCAGGCCAGACGTATCTTTCACTCACTAATTTGACTGATGCTGTAGCGCCTGGGTGGCTTAAAGAATGCAGGCTGTCGAAAACCTGGTGACGAATTTCTCTTGTGACGTATCGTCTGATATTCTTGCTACTCTCGTCGCAGTACAGTTCGGCATCCGTTCCTGGTAGTTTAACTTTTTTCAGGCGTAGTGCAGTGTCGCTGTTTAGAAGTTGCTGTAGTTCTGGGTCGTTCTCTTGAGACTTGGCCAGCGTATGTAAGTCTACTGGTTTTACGACTGCCTGAATCCGGGAGAGCGTATCAGCAACGACATTGTCTTTACCTGAAATATGTCTTACATCTGTTGTGAACTGGGCGATGTAGTCCAGATGCCGAAACTGTCTGGGTGAGCAATTCTCCTTTCGTGAGTGGAACGCGAAACACAGTGGCTTGTGATCGGTGTAAACCACAAAGTTACGTGCTTCAACCATATGTCGAAAATATTTGATAGCTTCGTATATCGCTAGAAGTTCTCTATCATATGGCGAATATTTACTCTGTGCTGAACTCAACTTGCGTGAGTAGAATGCCAAGGGTTCCCACGGTTGTTCACCTTTTTCTTGTTGCAGCACTGCACCTATAGCTGTATCGGAAGCGTCCGTCACCAGAGCTATCTTGGCGTCGCAGTCCGGATGTGCTAGCATGATAGCCGTACAAAGACTGTCTTTGCACGCGTTGAATGCTTCAAATTCTTTGGATATAAACTCACGGGATGATAACCTTTTACTGAACCAGTTAGTAACGCGTTTAAAGGAGCCTGTTGTTGCGCTGCATTCGGTATGAATCTACGAAAAAAGTTTATCATACCGAGAAATCTACGTAGTTCTTTTACGGTCTTTGGAACTGGAAATTTTTGAACGGCTTCGACTTTCTCGGGTAGTGGTTTCGTACCTTTTGCGGAGACGCTGTATCCTAAGAACTTTACCTCGTCAGACCCGAAGACACACTTTGAAAGATTGATTACTACGCCGTATTCCTGAAGTCTTTTGAAAAGAATACGTAGGTGATGCTCATGGGTTCTGTGGTCTTTCGAAAATACCAAAAAATCGTCTAAGAACGCGTAACAGAAATCTAGACCTCGTAACATTTCGTCTACAAATCTTTGAAACGTTTGACCAGCATTCCTAAGGCCAAAGGTCATAAATGGGAATTCGAACAGTCCAAAAGGAGTCGTAATGGCGGTCTTATGAATATCGTCTGGAAATACTGGAATAAAATGATACGCTTTTACCAGGTCAATCTTTGAAAATACCCTCGATCCGGCAAGGCTTTGTGAAAAATCGTGTATGTGACGTATAGGATATTTATCTGGTATGGTCCTTGAGTTCAATAACCGATAGTCACCGCACGGTCGCCATCCATTTTCCTTTATAGGCGCGAGGTGTAATGGAGAACACCATGCCGAATTTGACGGTCTGGCTATGCCATCTCGTAACATAGTCTCAAACTCGCCTTTTGCAATTTTCAATTTCTCAGGGGCTAACCTGCGTGGCGTACACGATACAGGTGGCCCTGGTGTAGTGTTTATGTGGTGGACTGTATTGTGTTTAATTGTACGGTGTATACCTGGTGGTCGAGTAATGTCAGGGTATTCGCGTAGTATGTTGTGGTATGTTGAATCACCAAATATTACCTTTACTGACGAGATGGCCCCGGTCGAACGAGCAGGCGAAGCCGGAGCCACGAGGGTTGTAGTGCCGTCCATAAGACACTGGTCTCTGCAATTGACAATTAAATTGTAATGAGATAAAAAATCTATTCCAATTATAGGCTTATTTACATCAGCCACAATAAACTGCCAAGTAAAGTCGCGGCGTAACCCTATATTTAACACTAAATTAATATACCCGTATGTATTAATTGTAGTACCGTTAGCCGCACTAAGTTGGTAACCGGTCACTTTGTTATGTCTATGCGTCAAAGAGCGCGGGAAAACACATAGGTCACTGCCGGTGTCGACTAGATATTGAATCTTTGTTCTCTGGTCGGTGACGAAAACGCGACCAATACTGGGGCAATCAGTAGTCGCGTTTATTGATTGCCCGCGGCTTTTTCCGACGTTTGAAAGTCACATGGTCGAATACACCGCTTTGCTTGGTCCCCAAATTTGCCATGGTACCAACATACTGGGTACCTCTTGTAGCTTGAATGTGATCTGGTAGAATTTGAACGGGTACGGTCTGCACCACGGCGGGTTTGTCTAATGTGTGGTCTCGAAAGCCTAGCTACTTCAGTTGCTAATGATTCTACCTGCTTTGTCAATTCGGCGATCAGGGCTAAGCTGTCAGCTGAGCCATTGGAGATCGGCGCGGTCGCTGCTGCCACTTGAGGGGTTACGACGTCGTGGATCCGGTCAGCTAACTCCGCCAGCTCGTCCAAGTCGGTCTTCGGCTGCGATGCGATGATGCTTTGTGTACCGCTAGGCAGTCGGCTCGTCCAGATGGTGCGTAGAAATTCTTTCGGAACGCCTGGGCCAGCTAATTTCAAGAGGTGACGATAGAACTGAGAACGTTTTCTATCACCCAGCTCCTCATGCATGAGAAGCTGCTTCACTTTCTTTTCTCTTGATGCAGATAGCCGTTTAATGAGCTCCGTTTTCAATTTTTCATATTTACCGACGGTAGGTGGCGATTCGATAATGTCTTCGACTTCGCTTGCATATGCTGGATCCAAATTGCCCACGGCGTAGCAGTATTTTGTGCTATCCGTAGTAATATTTGCTAGAACAAATTGTGCTTCTAGTTGAGTAAACCACAGCGCCGGTTTTTCTGGCAAAAATGGCGGTATGCGTACGCCTACGCAATATGTTTTTTGCATGTTCTCGAATGTTCCCGGCACGTTGTCGTCTTGGCTCATCTTGGTGTTCTTCGGGGTCACCAGTGTGGGGTTGTTGTGTATGTTTGGAGATAGGAAAAGAAAGATAGATTGTTCACAGTCAACAGTTTAAGAGTTTATTACGCCACACACAATAGTTCACATGTATACACGAACACAGAAGAAGCAGAGAATGAGAAGGAGTACACAGTAAGATGAGAAGAAGAGTAAGCGAGCGATAGCAGATAGATTCGAATAACAATTATTGCGAAAACTTTAGCTGTGAGGCAGAGCTAAGTGCGCGTAGGCTCGATATGTAAGTAAGGAACCGACTGGCCGGCGTCCGGGCTCTGGTATGCGGTAGGGCGTGGCACTCCTTGAACGCGTGAGAGAAAGGTGGGGCATCGGCCGTCGCAGGCGCCGCCGGCCGGTAGATTCACTACTAATACAAAGTGTTGGTTTGTCAACATGTACAATTATTTTAATTAATTATTTATAATATGATTATGGTTGTTCTAAGTTAACATTGAAACAATAAGGTAACACACTAGTCAGCAAAGTTAAATCAGCAAAACACAATAAATACAATTTACCCACTACATCTTGACAAACTTTGTAATGTAACTTGTAATATAGCATTAATTCAGAAGAGCTTCTTTGGCATAGCACGAAGATTTACAACAAACTACCCAACAGAATAAAAGACTTGACTATACTAGAATTTAAGAAATCATTATGTAATTTATTAATTAATAAATGTTATTATTCTATTTGTGTCCGTGTGGTGACGGATTAAGAATACGGAATGTCACCACCCCATATCATCCCATGGGTGTCGTAAGATCCGACAAAGGGAGTATATTTTGCAGAGAATTACAGCACTGTAAGAGAAGGAAACTTGATACAAACCCTATACCAACCCGTTTGGCCAGCAGGTACCTATAGTAGGCCAATTCCTCTTTTCAAAGGAGAGGCCAAGTCCAGTAGTGGACTGTTAAAGACTGATGATGATGTTGATGATGATGATTATGCTATTGATGACTACTTAAATGATGTTCTAATTTAATATAATTTATATTTTTAATTATGTAAAAATTGAATCATCTTGAATAATAATTCATTTGTATTTTATGCACAATTTTATATTTGTATGTCCTATGGCAAAAAATGGCGCACTATATTAATTTTAAGACCACTGTAATTGTACCTACCTATGTTCAACAAATAAAATAAATGCAGATTCAGATTCTGATTCTGTGGCGATCGCCTTTGAAACTTTACTGACCTACAAAAGTGTTCAGACAACTGACGTAACGGTAGAATATGTTCGGTGAAAGGTATAAACTTGTTTTGAAGATATAAAACTGACAGTAAAATATATGGCTGGCTAAATTAAAAAAAAAAACGCTTGTTTGAGCTGCATAAGCAGATGTTTATTCCCGGTGAAACAGATAGAGGTGTATTTCACCAACGGTTTCGTTATATAGTTTATATACCTATATGAAATCAAATAAAAGAAAATTGGGCAAGTGCGAGTTGGACTCGCGCACGAAGGGTTCCGTACCATCATCTATCAAAGAAAATCACGTTTGTTGTATGTATACTTAAATATTTTTTAATATTCTACCTGTTTATTAAGATCGAGTAACAAATTGCTTAAAAATTAGGTTTGTTTTATGGGAGCCCACTTTTATTATTTTTTTTTATTTAATTATTTATTTTGCAAGGTTATATACAACTACATATTCTGTGAAAATTTTAAGCGTCTGCCTGTTACCGTTATTAATTTTGAGCAAAAAATACGAAAAATAACAGGTTTATAGTTATATATATAATATTAATATTTTCATTTTTTTTTTAGTATTTGTTGGTATTGACAGACAGACTGACAGACAGACAGACAGACAGCGGAGGCTTAGTAATAAGGTTCCGTTTTTTACCTTTTAGGTACGGAACCCTAAAAAACGAAGTGTGTGCCTATAATTTCATTACAAATATTTTGATTTTATAATTTAACTAGCTTTTGCCCGCGGCTTCTCGCGCGATAAATTCGGGGTAACACATATCAACTTTCAGTCTCAAGTTGTTTAAAGACACTCCTGATTATTCTAAAGAGTCAGAAGGTCTATAGGGTACAAACTAACTCGGTTAGTATCCATGACAAATGTCAAAGCCATGTTTCAATACATATCCAATATATATCTATAAACACTTTCGCATTTATAATTTTAGTAGGTAGAGAAAATCGTTTCAGCCGTTTGAGCGTAGTATATAATTATACATTTAGCTATGCAAACAAAGTAATCACCGTGCACAATATGACAATATGTATGATGTGACAGTACTGACAGATAGCACATGCGCAGCACTCAATTATTCGCGCTTGCGTTCTTACTTCCAGGACAAAAATTTCTGCCGTACAAACTTCTATACTTCCTACAATCCCTCCCAGTTTAATTTTTGCAACTTATGGTAGCCTATGTCCGTCTCCATGGTCCAATATAATACCTAAATATCAAATTTCAACAAAATCGGTTCAGCCGTTTCGCGTGAAAACGGAACATACATACATACAAACATACATACATACACACTATCGAATTTATAATATTAGAAGGGATTATAGTCTTGAGTCAAGATAAGCTTTCCACCGAAACCCGTTGTATTTATATTTAATTCCGCAAAGTTACACAAAACTTATTTCACTGTAAGGTTAATAAAGCTACTCTGTTGGGTAATTAATACGTACCTTTATTAACTTTCGCACAATAAATTTAACTGTTGAACTTCGTTACATATAAAACTCTATGTTTTAATTAAACTTGTACCGTTAAGGATATATTATAAGTTATAAGACATAGACTATGATAGCATTCGGAAGTAGTGCTAGATTTTTCATTATTTAATCACCATCCATCAGTCTTGCTAAGCGCTAATAGCCTCTGGCAAGTACCGTTTACTTGAGTGCATGTTTTAAGAACCTTACTCAGATACCTCACCCATCTCTTATGAAAGCCTTAGTCTAGAGTGAAATTGGAATATTAGCAGCTGGATTTGAAATCGAATGGAATCAATGAAGACGTCTGTCGATGTGGAAAATGTATAATTTGTGTTCCCAACTTACTGGTACCCGGTAGCTGCAAGCTTTAAGTTGAAAATCACTTTATGATATTTTCGACAGAAAATTTAATATTTATTCAACTGATTTCAACTCTTATTAAAATTGCGCAAGAACTTTATAAAGGCTTCTCTCGGTTTTGAATGCGGGCTTTGCAAATAATGAGGCCAAAGTTTAAGTAACACGTGAATTTTGTTTACATATTTTATAGTAAGTACCTACATGTAAATAAAATGTATTTATATTATTTTATGTTTTTATTTTTTGTCGTTTATTGATTGATGGATATGCATGTTACTATAGAAGAAGTTTAACGTCCATACGATGTACTAAAGAGTTATTTCCGTTTTGACAGATTTTTGTTGGTCAGAATTTTGGTTTCATCGTATTTTCGTTTCGTTAGATTTTTCTTCCGACAGTCAAAGTATGTACAATCACACACTAGTTTTATTGAATTTTTGATGCTTGCAAATGTGAAGACAAATTAAATTGAATATAGAGCCGAATCCAAAAATATTAGCAACAATTTTATTATTCTATATATACAAAATTCTCGTGTCACAGTGTTAGTAAAATACTCCTCCGAAATGGCTGGACCGATTTGTATGAAATTTTGTGTGTATATTCAGTACGTCTGAGAATCGGTCGTAATCTATTTTTCAAACCCCTAAATCATAAGGGTGGCCAGCACAAAAAAAATATTTTTATTTTTTGCCATTATTATTCATCTTTATTTTTTTTTGTGATATGGAATTAACAAATACATACAATTCTTAATTTTCGACCTTTTAGCACTTACCGTTTTTTTTTAATATCCATATTAGTAATTTAATCACATACACATCACTACATCAGTTACTGTTGTCGTGTCATCGTGTTAACGGAAACGGCGGCGATAGCCCACTGGTGTATGTAACGGACTGCTGAGACGATGGTCTCGGGTTCGATCCCTAGGTACCCCGGGCACACACCACTGACTTTCCGAAGTTATGTGTGCATTATAAATGTTAATTATCGCTAGCTTAGTGATGTGCCCGGTAGATGGCAATAGGCTCGCCCCATTAGGAGCAAAACATAACTGGCGAAGTGTGGGCGAGTAATACACCTCTATCTAACCCTTCGGGGAAAAAAGGCTTGAAGTTATGTTATGTTGTCCACGCCAGGTGCATACCGGATTCAAAATATTTAATCCAGAGCGAATCGGACTCGCCCATGAAGGGTTGCATATAGGTATACACTAAACATATCCATTATCTTTACCTAACTATATACCACTATCACTGTTTTGCCAGCACAAATAACTGTCTTTCATAGTGTTTGTATAAACGACAAAGTTATATTTGCAGTTTTTAAACATGTGATATTTCTCAAAAACTGCTGAGTACATACATCATTCAAACCAATTTTCGTTGGACTTTTTATTACGATCTACAGCATGTATTTTTTAGATTTGCCAGTTGCCACCCTCTTGCTTAAAAAGTTAGAGAAGGGAGGAGCGGTGGTGCATTCATTTTACCACTTTGGAAGCGTCTATCTTTTAAATGATTGGCCTTGTGAAACTATGGTTTTAGGAACCCAAACATAATTTCAAAGATCTATCTATTGATACCGCGCATGTATTACTCTTGAAAAAGAATATTTTTCACGTCAGTTGCATGTAGGGATAGCCCCTCTTAATTTTTATTCCTTTTTATGTTTGTATAAAAACGCACCTACCAATTTTACGACTGTGACATACGGACAGACATGGTGAATCTATAAGGGATTTTTGCCTTTTTTAGCTACTGAACCCTTCGCTTGTATACCTTTATAAACTCAAAATTTCAGAGTATTAGATTTTAAGCAAGGCTTTGGTAACTTTGTTAAGAGTTTCTTGGAAAAGTGGTTTGGAAAAAAAAGGAAAAAGAAAAAAGACCTTAAAAAGCCGATACGGAGTTTGCCGGATCAACTAGTCATAATATCAATATTACGACATCGTTTTAGATTTTCTCCTATGTTGCTATTCGCCACATATGAGTAGAACACCATAGATGGCGCCACAAGTATTGAAGACACGGGCAAAACGCGAATACAAAACCACGTTGCTTGTTATCTTGTAAATGCGACGTAAAGTACCCATAATCCTATCTATTCCACATATGATCTTAATCTTTGATTCCGATCACGTATTCATAGAACATAGCTAAGATATCATGTATGTGATACAATACGTTTGATCGTTAAGATAGGAACTCAAGGACGACTGTGTGGTTTACATTGAAACTGATTCATATCAGTTGATGCTATAATTATTCAGTCAGTACTCAGCATTTGAAATTACTGATACTATCTTTGGAGATAAGTAACACTGTGGTGTGATTGCGTGGTAGTTAATTAATCCTTATACACATGCGCGTTTATAATTACCAGTTGTATTGTTTCGCAGGTCGGCGGTGGAGAAGGGTTACTCCACGTATTTACCTGATTCTAAAATTTACCAAGCAGAAAATCATCAATCAGAAAGCGAAGGATACCGATAGAGCATAGAACTTGTGTTGCAGCCTAATGTAGGTAGGTATATAGCTCTCTAAGTATAGAAGTCTATTCTAGGAATATACTCTGCAGCTTGGGAGACATTAGAAATATTCAATCAATGGACACTCAGACAACAAGTAACAGATAAATCAGTGCATTACGTGCCGGTCAACACACTACGACATTTATCACAGTTCACAACGTCCAGGTGTCCACTTAAGGGTAATTCTTCAGAGGAAAAATTTTTTATGTCTATGGGAATATTTTTGTAACCAACTAACAAAACGATCTGTATTTTTTTTGTTGTACAGTTTAGCTTTATCCCTATCTTGGCCAAATGATATAATTGAATTAATTGCAGTCTAGATACAAAATAAAAATATTTGAACCTCATTCTTCTGATTCATATGACGAGTCCGTCTGCCATTTTTCGGCATAAAATAGTCAATGTTGCATTTTTCCTTTGATAAATCAATATCAATAATCAATATCAATTGATATACTATCGAGAGGAAATGAATATCCCTCTTATAAAAAAAATGTATTAGTTATAAATACCTTAATTTGTTTATAAATAAGAAGTGTCCGGCGTTTAATACTGATTAATATGGCGTAAGCTGTTCTTGACTACACTTGGTCGGGAAATGATTATGAGAGTCTGGTTTCCTGTACCGGGGGAAGCCAGTCGTGCTACGGACGAGCTAGAAGGTGTACCTGGGGCTAAATGGCTTAGATCTCGGGGTTACGAAGGTAAATAGCTGATTCATCTGTGCTTGGTTCAGGTGGCATGCTGATTACAATGCCTACTTTATAAACATTATTTTATTATTTTGCAACTTCAGTCTGTGTTTCGAGTGACACTTTTAAGTAATAGATTCGTGTAGCAAAGTGTCAATACTAAAGACTGCATGTATGATGAGTTATGCGTGATTGCAGGCAAAATCCTGATTCGTATGGTCAAAACAGCATATGTATCATATGACTATTGAGTTGTACACGGAAAAAATCAAACAGAGAGAATAATATATTGTAGCAATTAAGTATAATATTTTTGTACCTAAAAGAATTGATTGTATTACAATTATTAGCAAAAGTTATTTTTTTTGTTATATTAAAATATTCTCGCTTGCCCATAAAATACAACGTTTTAAAGTTTCAAAAGTGCCTTTCTACGCGATATGATCACTGATAATTATTTTTATAAAAAAGATTATTGTTATTGTTAAAATATGATTGTTTTCTTAATAAAGTTTCTCATTTTAATTTCTGTTTCTGATTCATCTGGGCACAAAATATTTGAACGTCGATATCTTGAAAACTACTTTATAAAAACGAGTCCCTCATTCAAATATATGTTTTTTGGTATACCTATTTTCATATGAACATGCATTTTAGAGGTAGTAAAGCCTTCCTGATTTCAGCATGAATGGGCCGGCTCGACCGGAGAAGTACTACTCTCTCACAGAAAATCGACGTAAAGTAACAATACCTAAACTGTTGCGTTTCGTTCGGTGAGTAAGAGTGTCGCAGGCCCTATCTCCTATTCTTTCTCCCTCATCCCACTCTCCCTCCTATTCCTTTCCCCAACCCCAAGGGGCGACGACGCACTTGTGACTCCTGTGATGTTGCTTGTGTCCATGGGCGGCGGTAATTGCTTAGCATCAGGCGATCCGTCTGCTCGTTTGCCGCCTATTACCATAAAAAAAAATTACAGAGCTGAAAGTGAAATTAAATTTTGGCCAGATGAATCAGTCGAAGAATGAAATTTCGAAGAACTACTCTTAAGACAAAATAAAGAAGAAACAAAGAACAATGGCAGAATTTGGTCTGGGTTTGTTGTGGCGACCTTAAACTTCATATGAACATAACAAATTGTCTTCTTTTCTACGATTTTTAATATTTTCACTTTGTCTCGTTAAAGCTGCAGTATTTTATGGCGATAAAAAGCATTCCAATTGATTACAAACTAGGTACCTATTTTATTATTTGATTGTTACCATAGACAGTGGTGTGACAGTGTGTACAAAATACTTCTGGGTTTGATGTCAATCTGACATATGTCATTTGATAATTCAAACGTAACTACATTGTTCATTTTTAACTAAAAATTAAAACACCGATATCTTCTTCTTCCAGCTTTCCCGAGTGAAAATAGATAGGATTAATATTAGGTTTAAGGGTTATTGTTTGCTCATATACATTAGTTGTAGTTAGTTTGTCACCAGTAAGAAAAAATACGTCTGAATATTTAGAACAAATTGCTTCCAAGGAACCTTTTTCTTCTTAATTTAAATGTTTAAAATCTAATAATGTAAGTCAAGTTTTAGCTCCATCAACGTTAGCTCTATCAAAGTTAACGTTAGCTTTAGATTTTCAGAACAAAAATGTGTCATATTCACTCAAAAGATTAACTTCTGGAATAAAATTAACTAATTTAGCTTCTTCTTCTCTAACATTAGGTATTCTAACTGGTGTTTTTCCACAATTTGGTTTCACTAAAGTTCCTGCTAGAAAGACATCCTTCTCTATCTCTATCGCGCTCACAAAACAATCATCAGTCACATCCTTATCTAAATACACGTAATGAATAGTGTCACTACGAGCTGGTAGAATAAGATTGTTACTTAAATCTGGTTTATCAAAAAGAGGCAGGTTCGTTGTACAACCATTATAGTTAATTGTCAAAATACTAGATGCTAAATTAATGTTACAATAGTAACTTGATAGAAAATGTAATCCTAAAATTCCGCTTGCTTTCAAAAGTAATTTATCAAAAACATGAAAGTAATTCATCAAAAATATTTTTATGCAAGTTATTATGATCCACCTGGCAATTGATTTTGTGGTAACCTAAAAAAATCCAGAAAACCAATAAAATCTCGGATTCTGAATCGACATCTTATTTTTCAATAGTCTACCAAAAAAATAAATCCAACAGTTACAAAGAACACCTAGACTCGAAATAGCCCTAAATTATAAGCGGATCACACAAAATATAGTGTCACGCTCAACACTGTCTTATGTGAAACAGTGACTACATAAGCCACTGTACACTATATATAACTACAATTAGTAGATTTTCTTTTATTAACAGCATTTTAATCCTGACTCTTATAGTTTAATTATTTGTGTAGTAAAAATCTGGATATCAATACGACTAATCCTAATGCTAATAAATAACTTGTTATTTCATGAGATAATAGTATAAATTTATTCAGAGAAAACGGCAACAAAGCTATAGCTTCGCTAATGTATCGGAAAGTGAATTCCTTTCAAGTAAAACTGTTGAAGATTGCTATCCATCAAAGTAATTGCTTATTTCATACCCATCTTCCATGATTAGGTGGATAAGGTGTTTCAAATTGTACAAATCAATGTCAAATATATTCGTATAACCAATTTATGTTGCAGTTAACGTAAGTTATGGATCTACATAGTTATATCTGAAGATTAAGGAACACCATGACGACATAAATATGATCACGTATTATAAAAAACATTTTCCATTTGATAAAAAGCAACCAGTCGTCATCATCATCGTCCTAGTGTTATCCAGGTTGCATTCAAATCTTTACTTAAGGAGCTCGAGTCCCGTGGTCTTATTAGATTTGATAGGCTAATCACTTTTTCACAGAGCGACAGTCGTATGATCTCCACAACCCAAAAGATCACGATATTCCATTCCTTGGAAACAAAAATTCGATTAAAATGGAAAAAAGATCTTCAAAATTTCCAAAAATACATAAAAACTTGTTTACAATCTAACCATATACAATTTTACGAAGTAGTTCTTAAAATAACTAATTTATTTATCTTTCTTGATAAACTTACTCATTTGTCCTTAAAATAACTTAGTGCCCGCTAACCAGCAAATTGAAACTGCTTAGTTCAGATAACCGTGAAGATGCTTACACAAGTTCCACGTGTATGAAGGATCAGGGCTCTGCTATATGTCTTAATGTGTTTGCATTAGTCTGTCAATACGAATAGAAACCGACGCCTCCGGGCGCTACAGATCATCAAAAGAAGGCCATTAACTATGCTCTTAAGGCTAATTAAACCTCGCAAAAATGAGCTTAAATTAATCGAAATTGAGTCGCAATTTGAATGCGTAAAACACAATTTTCATCTTCATTTTTAAATAATTTTTCTTCTGAGAAAAACTTCACTTTCTTAATACAGCTCAATTTTTTTAATCAACTTATGTCATTTTTAGGTCACGTAAATATTTTCACACAAAATTCCCAGGAAATGTTGTCCCTTAATTTGTAGTTTGGTAATCGAATTTGCTGACGAAACACTCCTATAAAAATAACTCAGGTAACTACAAAATATGGCAAGATATTTCGAATAACCCGAATCATTTCATTTTAGCCATTGGGAACGCTCGTCCGCTAAGGTGGTGACTACCGTTTTATTGCTTGAATAATTTATATGTATTCTGTTCGCAATAAGATTAGTCAAGCAAAGAAGTGGCTCAGGAATTTTAGATTGGCTGGTTACTCGTAAATCTTTACAACACTTCATGTAATATAATTTTATTCTAGCACGTGTCTGTTTTATTTAGATAGCAAATAGGCATCAGGCTTGCTGGCGGTTAGCCTGTAATCTATGATAATTTGACACTTTATAAAAGAGTTACAGAGCGAATTAACTAATACTATCACCTATTCACCAACAGGTAACTCATTTAAGCAGACTGTAAACTTGCTGCGGTTCTACAATACATCATTTTTTGTTTTCACCATAGGTTCTAAATAATTTAGCAAGCTGCTGCTAAAATATAAGCTACAAAAACCCACGATTTTTAATCGTTAGAATACTTAAAACATGGCACTTGTACACGAAGACTTTATAAAATACTTACAAGTCGGGTTAAACGTTGAAAATTAGAGGGCTGAATTAGCTATGAACTTTACTTTACGAGTAAGGCTTATTAAGCACACGCATAAGTCGTAACCAAAATATCCGGCAAAATCTTTTTCAGCGTAATTAATTTATGATCGACTTATATACAACGTTGGCGTAGCAAATTTTCATAAAACTTTTATTTCATAAATTCTGGAGCACCAAGAATGGGATGTTATTAAAACTTTGGTCGATGATGACTAGGACGTGACGTGGTACCAGTAGCTTACTATGATAGCGAACCGATACGTAGTTAGAAGTAGTTATAAAGATTCCCACAGGTATATCATAACATCATATTTGTAATGAGAGTAACTATAACCGGTTGTTTATACCGGTTATAGTTACGGACGGCGGACGGTCGCGTTTGCTCATGATTAAGGACCTCTGTATGGTCCGAAACTAGTCGGGCTACTCCGACCAAAAATAATACGTGAATACAACATGTTATAGTTACTCTAATTATGACAACTCACGATAGTTTTTACTCTCATCATATTTGTATTCACAATTTTTTCGAATTGCGTAATATTTTTTTTCGTCAGTAGCTATATTTTATGTTGCATATAATTCATCATCGCTAAAAAGAAGACGTCGGTCTGAGATTTATGACCATTACAAAACAACTTTTCCTTGGCATTTCAACCAATTTTAACACGAATAAATCTAAATTTTCTTGAACATCTACATCGTGACGTGAATAGCAAGGTAGCAGAAGAAAATATTATAAAATATATTGGACCCAAATAAGTTATTAGGAGGTCAATTCAATAGTAGTATTAGATAGTGTATACCATCAAGTTTACGTTTATTGACAAATATTCGCCTGACGAGACGAAAGTAAAAAAACGCCAATTTGTTGTACTGCTAGAAAAATTTAATGGGACAAACACAAAAATAGTGGAATATAACTTTGCATAAAAGTATTAAAAAGTAATAATAGAGTTAGGCAAGTCGTGTCATAAACGAGGACGGCAGAGGTATGGCCAAATTCGCAAAGTCTTAACTATAAAACTTTGTTGTTGCGCGTGAGAGATATGTAATAATATCTAGGCTTTGGGCTGAAATTACTGATATCCAAGTATTTATACATAATATGTAAGAGGATAGTGGCAACTAAATGACACTGACATGACGTTTGACAGTTAAACTGTCCAACGTGTAAATAAGGTGTACCTATATAAGTCGCCAGGCTCGGCTAGCTCGTTCTATTCTCCTTCGACGACGGCTCAGGTACGATATGGTTCTGACTATTTAATTGCCACTGTGTTCCAATATTCTGTGTTGCTTGTTCTTTTGTTTCATCATCTAGGAAACAATGTAAGATAGTGTAATCATTATCTTATTGATATTTTGTTGTGGGTAGTTTGATCGTTTGTGAGATATTATAGATTGTAATATAGGATAGAATAATATACTGTGGATCAAGTCGTATCAATGAGATTCATTAGGTATATACCTGTGGTAAACATTTAGTAAATTGTATTGATGCTAAATAATAATTATTATGTTCTGTTGTAAGACAGACCTTTCTAGTAATATAAAAGTACCCACAACATTGGTATTTGATATAAATTGGCTGTACCACTGTTTGTTAATTATTGTTATATATATAGTTATTGAAAAGAATGATCAAGAGTTTTATTGCCCGTTCTTTCTCTTGGTTCTATGTCTTTGCTTTGCGTACTGGGCTGTAAATGTTAATGTAGAATCACGACGTAATCTAAAGATATATCCTTGTGCCAAACTGAATAAATGAAAGTATGATTTGATAGTTGTCTCTTTTATTTATCAAAACTGTCTTTACACTATAGGAAGCTTCCCTGACTCTGACACGCGGATCAATAGTAAGGCACCTAAGCCTGCTTATGATTTCGGACATTGTTATGATAAAGACTTATTCAGGTGAAAAGTTTCTGTATAAACAACTTAGATACATTAGTAGCATTAATAACTTCCATATTTCGCTTAGCATTCCAGATTTCTACGACGCACGAAATGATATGCGCATTAAATCGTTAATTATAGTTTAACTATGAAGAAAAACATAATGAAAGAACCTGAATGTTTGACCGTACTACGTAATGCTTTTACGTCATTATATTAACATTAAGATAAACAGCTAGAATAAATAAGTAGGTATGTGTTAGTTAATGTAACAAGTTTTGCTCATTGAGTATAATAATAGCACCACATAACTTGCTTTTCGCCATAACTCAATTAATATTATGATTTCCTTGTAAAAGAAAAAGAAAACAGTCAATAAACAAAACAATTATTTAATAAACTTCAATGCCTAAAAAACTTGGCTACTACTTAACTTTTTTAATAAGTTATACGGACATATAACGGAATATTTTATATTTGAATTCATAAAATCTTTTTTACATCTGACACTTAAACTACTTTATGAGTTGTTTGCTTTTTACCTACTTAAGTTGTTATATTGGACATTTTATTATTCCTGCCGGCTTAAAAGTACCCGCGCGAGAGCCTGTCCAGAAAGCGCGATTTACGCGCGTGTCCACTCGCGCGTCTTCGAGATACTAGTGAAAGAAAGAAAGAAGAAAGAAAATATATTTATTTGTATAAACTTCGCACAATAATAAACAAAAATAAATAAATAACAACAATTAAAACCTTACGATAAAGAGACACATCATTCACATCACACTATCACGCAAACGAAAAGACTATGACCTATATATGGTTGACGCCGTTGACGGACAAACGTCACGTCCGGTGACGTGTACTGTCAATACTCAATAACCGGCGTGTAACCATGTGTTCTGCCACGTATACAAAAATGATAATAGTAATGTGAATTATGAATTTTGAGTATCTCATCCATGAAAATTAAAATTCACACAAGTTACAAACTATGGGTATTGTATGGCGCGTGCTACAAATAAGGCCGACATTCAGCATACACTGCGAAGGACGCTATGGGTCCATCTTAGCACTGATTTTCAATATGGCCTTCTTCATCCCGTCCAGATACTCTCGGGCGTTACCTCATTCTCGCGTAAAACGCTTGCAAAAAGCGGGACTTCGACTCGCTCGTTTTACGCGCGTGCGCCGCGCGAGTCGAGATACTCCGGCGCCATTGCTGCGTCCAGGACTACGCGCGTGTCCGTGGCGAGTGGACTTATTCGGTTCAAAATGGAGCGTGATAACTTTGACACGGAACTTTTTATTGACGAAATTGAGAAAAGGGTAGCTATATGGGATATGGAATCATCTGATTATTCTAATAGAACCATTAAACGTAGGAACTGGGAAAAAATTTTACCTAAGTAGATTTTTTTTGTGAACCTTGTGATTCCGAGGAGAAAAAAAAAATTTAGGAAAGTAAAAAATACTTTATTAAATAATATTATTCCTTGCATAGATTTTATATTAATAAACTAAGTTTATAATTTTATCTTGACAAGGGAGTTTGCCTTCGTTAACAAAATAATCAGCAAATCTATCTCTTGTATTCAACGATCTCGCATTAGGCCTCACTGCCTCAGTGTTCAAATTAATCAGACATGTTTCGTAGAGACTGTGATCATACCTATAGCCACCCCTTACCTTACGTAGTTATGGAGAACACAACAAGCCTCAATGATGTTTCCTGCAAATTCTATGTCCACATTCAACGGTCTATGAAATATTCTGCATTTATTTACCAAGATGCCAAAGCAACATTCAATGCAACGCCGGGATAATACGCCGGATAAGCGATAGTTGAAAATTATTTTTTTGGTCGTTAGAGATTTACCGCAATAAGAGCGCATTATACTTTCAGACCAACTAAACGCCTCATCTCCTACTATGACATGACGTAAGGGGGTTGTATCTGTTTGCGATATTGGCTGTGGATCTGGAATATCTAAAGTTTTGTCGACAAGTTTTTTATATAAAATAGAGTCTTTAAAAATTGTGGAGTCATTACTTTTTCGATATGCGCCTATGTCCACTGAAATAAAACAATAATTTGCATCGCATACGGCCAACAAAACAGTTGAAAAATAACTCTTATAAAAAAGAGATCCAGAATCGTTAGGTTTTATAATACGGATATGCTTCCCGTCAATGGCGCCGATGCAATTTGGAAAATTTGTGTATTTTTGAAATTGTTTCGAAATTTATTTCCATTCAGCGCTCATTGGTTTTCTTATTACTATATTTTGCAGTTTGTTCCATATGACGTAACAGGTTTTCTGTACTATTTCGATAACTGTAAACTTTCCTAATCTGTAGGCATAATGCAGGTCCGCAAAATAACATCCCGTAGCCAAATATCTGAAAAGAAAGTTAGAAAAGATGAGGATATACCGCAACAGACCCTTCAACATCTTTGTTTCCACCTGCAACCTTTTCGACTTACAATCGAGGTTATTGCATTGCGTCACGACCACCAACAACGTCTAGCTACAAAATACCCATCACCGGCATCTACACAAGATTCCAATGAATCTGAATTAATGGAACTATACGATAATTAAATTAAATGTTAAGTACCTACCTATATTATATGAATGATTCCTAATTTTTGTTAATTTCGTTCAAATTTTTAATTTTTGTTAATTGGGTCTTGGTGTATAATTACTAAAGTAATAAAAAAATACCTTAAAGTAATCACGAGTTTTTCTTCTGCAGAAACAGTATCCCGTACCACATAATTTTGACATGGCGTCAAATCTTCTTTGATAATTTCTAGAAAATCATCAAAAGATGCTATTGACATCCGAAAGTTGTTGAAGAACTTTTCATTATAATATTCTCTGAGTTTTGGATCGTTAGGTTTAATAATACGGATATGCTTGCCGTCAATGGCGCCGATGCAATTTGGAAAATTTGTGTATTTTTGAAATTGTTTCGAAATTTCTTTCCATTCAGCCTTCGTTGGTTTTCTTATTACTATATTTTGCAGTTTGTTCCATATGACGTGACAGGTTTTCTGTACTTTTTCGATAACTGTAAACTTTCCTAATCTGTAGGCATAATGCAGGTCCGCAAAATAACATCCCGTAGCCAAATATCTGAAAAGAAAGTTACAAAAGATGAGGATATACCGCAACAGACCCTTCAACATCTTTGTTTCCACCTGCAACCTTTTCGACTTACAATCGAGGATATTGCACTGCGTCACGACCACCAAAAACGTCTAGCTACAAAAGACACATCACCGGCATCTACACAAGATTCCAATGAATCTGAATTAATGGAACTATACGATAATTAAATTAAATGTTAAGTACCTACCTATATTATATGAATGATTCCTATTTTTTGTTAATTTCGTTCAAATTCTTGATTTTTGTTAATTGAGTCTTAGTGTATAATTACTAAAGTAATAAAAAAAAATACCTTAAAGTAATCACGAGTTTTTCTTCTGCAGAAACAGTATCCCGTACCACATAATTTTGACATGGAGTCAAATCTTCTTTGATAATTTTTAGTAAATCATCAAACGATGCTACTGACATCCGAAAGTAGTTGAAAAACTTTTCATTATATTCTCTGCGTTTTGGATATAAAGTTATAAACATACTATGCGTCATTCTGTCACGTAGAATGGGATGCACGTTGAATCGTCGACTTCCTCTTCGTTTACGACGTCTCCATCGACGGTACCTATGCAAGCCACCACACAACCACTGTATCCGAGTCCATGTTTATAACTGACTAAATACGTACATCACATGCGCGCGTAAGAACGCGCGTGAAACGCCGCATCTGGACGTAATACAAATCAAAACGCGCGAGTGGACGTGCGCGTAAATCGCGATTTCTGTACAGGCTCTAAGTGTACACAGACCGAGGAGTAATCCTCAAAAATGGTGCAATTTAAATGTTTAATATTCGTTTTAACTTCAGATGTGTCTGAATCTGTTGATTTATGTCTGTTGTGTCCCTTGAGACACTTTTGGGGAAAATTTGGCTTTAATTAAATGTGCTGATTTACATTTAAATTAATGATTTTTCTGCATTCAGTGCCGATATACATTTTTAGCAAGTTTTATTTGATATTGTTCCTGAAGTTACTCGTATATATTATAGCAAAAAATCAGTTTCAGCTCCAGTATGTGAAATTGTCACCTAAATCAGACATACATACTCAGAGACCGAAAGATGGGATATCTGTTTTATACATTACTCCGTAACTTTTTTCATGACCGAAACATAACTAACAGATAGATCACGTAGTTTCAGTAGACAAGTTTTTGGCATAGGTGACAATTCAATGTGGATTCGTCTCTGATTTTTTACAAGTATTCATTCTATGCACCAGATATCGTTTAATTAATTAAAATATTCAAATGAGTATTTCCATTAAAATTCCTTTTCATTCCTACGTCGTTATCACATATGTAAATAATGAATTCTATTTCCCTATTCAAATATCGGAATAATCAAACGATCATCCCACGCTTGCTTCTATGCTACAGGCTTTATGCATCTTACCAACAAGTTCACTAAATAACTTTACATAGGTATACACCAACATGTATAGCAACACGCATCGTGTAATCGTCCTTATGAGAACGATATGTTATATTCATGAATACTAAGCCAATATAATATTAAGTTGAAGCGTACTAAAAATATGTATATTTGCGTTTTAACGGCCGTCTTCGATATAACTACGCAGCGTATATCCAATAAATATATAATTCGTATGTACCTATATTTATGTACTTATTTACTGACAGTTTCAGATTGCCTCGTTTCAGAAAAGACCCACTTATTAGATCCATTTATATCCGTATTACATTACCAAAACGCTATTCACTGGGGATTGACGCTACTATCTTCAAGGGTATTGACGCTGCCTCAAATATAGCACGACATTTTATGATCAGTAATTTAAACATCGGATGGTGATGAATGCGCGAACCACAAAAAATTTTCAATTCCTGCGGTCGTCATTTGCCAGATACGTCGAAGATATGCCTAACCTATATAAAAAGTTACGCAGTGACTAGCAATTAACAAAATGGAGGATCTGAAGATAGCAATCTTAATTATTATATTTATTGTATACGTATATCATACATAATAATCTTAATATATAAAATCCTTGCGTTACTGACTGACTGACAGACACGCTACAGCCGAAACTATAAAGCGCAGGAAGCTGAAATTTGGCATGTATGTTCCTTGGGGACCGTAAGTGTGCACTAAGAAAGGATTTCCCGAAATTCCCACGGGATCGGCCAAAACGGGTAAATTTAAAAAAAATGCAGGCGTAGCTGCTGGCGTCCTCTAGTGATTAAATAAATCTCTTTAAAAGATGATTTTATTTCCAGAGCATTAACCACAAATAAATCATAATCTCATATCAGTTTTATCTTCACGCCACACTTCTTAATAACATAGTTATGAGGAAACTGGAAGTAAAAGTAAAAGTGGATGTTCTGAGAACATTAAACTATCTTTATCGACAAGTGAACTTGTCGGGAGGAGTAATCATCGTTATACTACACCTTTACCGTATAAAGTTATGAATAGAAATATACTAACAAATATACTCAAATTTCATCCCCTTATGATTAAACTAGTCTTCACTCGCGGCGCCACCCACGTTGCAATCGCTTGTTGCGACATATTTAGTGTCGTAAAAGGTAGTATATTATGTCACTCTCCAGCTCTCCTATCTTCACAAACAAAAATCATACTATCATATAATTCCGACGCGATGTGAAAGCAGGACAAACAGTCACACTTATACGTCATAGTGAGTAAAAGGGACAACTGCACCTAAGCTACCTGTTACCTACCCGCCATTACCAGATTTATTTATTACTTTATTTTTGGTAGCTCCGTATGTCTCATTAGTTTGGATAAAAAAAATTAATAAAAGCGATGTACAAAGAAGATACCCGCTGAATCATTGCGATAAAACAAGCCTATAAGTAGCTGTACAAAGTCCCCAGCGAAAGGAAATTAAAATCCACCAAGCGGTTCCAATGATTTCAGCAGCAGCGTTTATTTTTACCAAGTGACAGTTAAGAATTTTTTTTAAATCACAGACGGCAACTTCATTTTTTTTATAGCTAAATATAAATAAAGATTAATTATTCGAAACTTTTGTAACAGATACTACTTAGCTAAGACTTCAAAAAAGTTTTTTTAGATTTATGTATGAAGTGTATAAAAAAGCAGATAAATAAGTATGTGGAAAAGATGGATACGTTTGCTGCTAATGTTGTGTCGTATACGGTATATCCTCGCGTAACTTACACTGAAATGTAATTCGGCGAAGCACTTCCTACAAGAGCATATGCATATATGTGTTTAACAATACATTTGCGTTATAAATAATGAATAATGATTTGAGATTCTTCGTCAATGTGTTGAAATTTTTTACAACTTGTGACTGCGATAATACATATACACAAACATTTAAGTAAGTATGTGTATTTGTAAAAATCATTCCCATTTACAAAGACATATAATAGTCTTTTACTGAAACTGAAATGAAAAACTTCTAGTTACTTATTGGTTTTGCCGTGGTTTATTTTGGCTTTACAAGTTAACCATTCAAACCAAAATATGTTTTTTTTTTCAATTTATTCACTGTATGGCGTTTAAAACACAGTGATACCTCAGTAAAAAGTACTTTCAATTTAATACATTTATTTAGCAAAATTTATACATACATACATACATACATATCGTCACGCCTTTTATCCCCGAAGGGGTAGGCAGAGGTGTATTTCTACACCCACTTTTCGCCAGATATACTTTAGTCCCACGTAATAAGGGGCGAGCCTATTGCCGTACCAGGCACATTTCCAGACTCCGTGCTGAGAATTTCGTGACAGAAAAACCCAATAACACTGCCCGACCCAGGAATCGAACCCGGGACCTCCCGATCCCATGCGCACATTTATGCCGCGAGACCAACGAGGCAGTTGTATAGGGTTTGATGTCGAGTTTTCCGTCTCTACGCAAAGATAGTATTTGCATCGTGTTATCCCATAGTCGCCTTTACGACACCCACGGGCAAGATAGGGGGTGATGACACTTATATTCTATGGTATATAACCACATCATCATATCAGCCAAACGACGTCCACTGCTGGACATAGGCCTCCCGCAAGGTTCTCGACACAGACCGGTCTTGAGCCGCCCGCATCCAACCGCCTCCCGCGATCTTGACGAGGTCGTCGGTCCACCTTGCGGGGGGCCTACCTCTGCTGCGTTGTCCGGTACGTGGCCGCCACTCCAGAACCCTTCTGCCCGGCCAACGGCCATCGGTTCTTCGAGCTATGTGCCCTGCCCACTGCCACTTCAGCTTGGCTATCCGGAGAGCTATGTCGGCGACTTTGGTTCTACTGCGGATCTCCTCATTTCTGATTCGATCTCGCAGGGAAACTCCAAGCATAGCTCTCTCCATCGCCCTCTGAGTGACCTTGAGCCTTCTGATAAGGCCCATAGTGAGCGACCACGTCTCTGATCCGTAAGTCATCACTGGCAACACACACTGGTCAAAGACTTTCGTCTTGAGACACTGCGGGATATCGGACGAGAAGATATGTCGTAGCTTCCCGAACGCTGCCCAACCGAGTTGGATTCGACGATTGACCTCCTTCTCGAAGTTGGACCTACCTAATTGGACTACTTGTCCCAGGCAGGTATACTTGTCGACAACTTCGAGCGTAGAGTTCCCAACCTGAATAGGAGCAGGTACAACGTGGACGTTCGACATGATTTTCGTCTTGTCCATGTTCATCTTAAGACCTACTTGTTGGGAGACTCTACAGAGGCCATCGAGCATTGTGCCTAGGTCTTCCATGGTCTCAGCCATGACTACGATATCGTCTGCGAATCGAAGGTGAGTGATGTACTCGCCGTTGATGTTGATGCCGAGTCCATTCCAGTCCAGAAGCTTGAAAACATCCTCCAGCGCAGTGGTAAACAGTTTCGGGGATATGACATCCCCCTGTCTCACCCCTCGCTGGAGTTGAATAGGTTTCGAACTCTGGTCCTGGAGGCGGACTGACATAGTGGCGTTTTCATACAAACACTTCAGCACTTCGATATATCGGTAATCAATCCGGCACCGTTGGAGAGACTGTAGCACCGCCCAGGTTTCGATCGAATCAAAGGCTTTCTCATAGTCCACAAACGCCAAGCATAGGGACTGGTTATACTCCTCGGACTTCTGTATAACCTGCCGCAGCGTATGTATGTGGTCTATGATACTATAGCCTTTACGGAAACCGGCTTGTTCGGGAGGTTGGAAGTCGTCTAGCTTGCTCTCGAGACGATTCGTGATGACCCTCGAAAACAGCTTGTTGACGTGGCTCAGAAGTGTGATGGGTCTGTAGTTCTTTAAGAGGGTTTTATCCTCTTTCTTAAAGAAAAGCACCACCACACCTCTGTGCCACGCCTGTGTCGTTTTACCCTCGAGAATGACGGAATTAAATAGCTTCCGGAGGGCTTCTCTAGCGGGTGCACCGCCAGCCATCAGAAGCTCGGTCGTAATTCCGTCATCACCCGGCGCCTTGTTGTTTTTGAGCTGTTTGAGAGCCACACTAATCTCGTGCATGCTGACGTCCGGGATATCTTCGGTATAGTGTCGGGTCAATCCAGCTCTAGGGTCTGACACTGGAGTGCTTGCGGGTTGTTGCGTTGTCGTGTATAGCTGTCCATAGAACCTTTCGATCTCCTCCAAGAGCTCAGGCTTGGACGATACGATTCTGCCATCTTCCGTCTTCAGCTTTGTCAGCTGACTCTGCCCAACAGACAGATCTCTCTGGAACACTTTGGAACCCTTATTCTGCTCGATCGCCTCACGAACACATTTTGTGTTGTATTGGCGGAGATCGCGAGTCAGAGACTTAGAGATCTGTCTGTTGAGGTGCCGATATTTCAGCATGTCGTCGGAGGATAGCAGAACCATCTTGCGCCTTTCCTCTAACAGCTCGAGGGTCGGATCCGAGATCTTGCTGGTTCTCTTGCTTTTCTGGGGCTTAAAGAATTTAGCCCCTGTTGTATGGACAGCATCCACGAACCCGTTACTGTACACGTCCACATCTACGCATTCGCCCAGGCATTTGAAACGGTTCTTGAGTTCGAGCTGAAAGCTCTCGGGGTTTTGGATATGAACCGGTGCCGGTCGGAGCGTGGACTTTATCAACCTCGACCGTTCGAGGCTTGTACAGATATTCAATGTGCCTCTTACCATTCGGTGATCGCTCCCCACTTTAAGTGAATTGATCACGGAGACATCATTGAATATCTGCCTCTTCGTCGACATGATAAAGTCGATCTCATTTTTGGTTGCACCGTCTGGACTTACCCAGGTCCACTTGCGGCATTCTCGCTTCTTGAAGAAGGAGTTCATCATATAGAGTCCTTCCTTCTCCGTAAAGCTAGCCAGCAAGTGGCCTATGATATCCCATGCAACTTGCTCAATTCTTCTTCTAGCTCGACAATCTTCTCGTCGGTCCGCAGTGTGCGCGTGTTCAGTGTTGCCAGGGCCAATTGTCGTTGGTGGTGGTAGCCCGATCTCTTCCGGAGATTCTTCGCACCCCTTGCCCCGCCGTTACCATGGCCGCTACCATAACCAGGACTAGCGGGGCCGCCGGGGACTAGGGGCCGGTTTATATAGGTGTGTTTCATATGGGGGGGATTTGCCATAATCGCCACGCTTGGCAGGCGTATTGGCGATCGCAGTGGCGGAAGTCTTTAGTGCTGGACGCTGCTGCCCATCTAGCATCTTGGGATTTTCTTCCGCCAGGTTCGGATGGTTTGACCGCCATATTTCGGTTGACTGCTTGCACTGGGGGAGATACTATGACGAGTATCTACTCGTCAGATTAACTCTCCCAGTGGGCGGTGGGGTCGTCACGTCCCGACGCCGTCAACCACACGACTCAAAAAACAAAATATATATAAAATCTTTAAATCAATGAAATCTCTAAACATTCAAAAACCTACAGAAAAGCGTAGATCAAAACGCAATCTTAAAAAATTACTACTAACGAAATCATGAAAAATAAATACGGACAATCGGTTCCTGAGAAAAGATTAACACTACTAACAGAAATCTAGTTCGATAAGATACAGGGATCTCAAGGGAAATTCACTACTGGAGTGAATCCAAGGAGCTGGGTCAGACTAGGGTCAAACGCTTATTAAGGTGGTTATCATGTCGACCAAGGTTACGGTAAGGGTCACAAAAAGTAATAGAACTGTTAATGTATTAATCAGCTGGCGAACAAACGATAGGAAATTATTTCCATCGGGAAAACCAAAAATGTTTCATTGAAGGAGATTCCTTTTCATTATACGACTCTTAATAATTATTGTAATAATTAATGATAATGCCCGCTGCTAAGGATAATAAAGAGACGTTAAATAGGAATGTGTGTTGTCTTAAGAAATAAGGACATTGTATGAATATGCTTGATTCAATAGCATTTCAAAAAGACATCCCAAACTAACAATTATTTTTTTCGATAGTATACATAAAATAGCCATCTTGGCTTCTTTAACTTATATGTCGTATGTACATAAATCAAAGTTGTAAGTTTAAAATAGTTTATTTCTCATGCACTTTTGTTGACTATGAAAGTGTTACGTTTTCTTTATATTCACTTAAGCTATTAATCTTAATTTGCAAGCGCCATGTTCATGGATGTACTCAACAGTGCCGAAATATCGGTTACTCCAAACAAAGGTACGTGGTATATATCCCGAAAAATAATTTATATTAAGTTTAAATGACCACGAAAGTTTAAATTCCTATATTAAGCTATTAATTGTTAATATCTGCAAATAATTTAAACCTATTATGTATTGGACAGAAGTCTTGCTCTTCTATGTAAATAATTCTATATATATTTCCTATTGTGGTCCGCATGGGTGCCCGTTGGCCCGTGGAGTCTTTAATTTCGGCCCTTATTGAGTTTCAAGAAAGCAAACAATGAAAGACTTTAGAAAGAGATACGTTGAATGTCACTAATATTGCGGCGGGATGGCAACATTTTATATTTCAAAGAATGTGTCTGTTATCTTAATCAATCAATCAAACATTTTATTTCGCGTGACATAGACGCATAGATAAATACCTTACAGTCTAACATACATACAATGGTTGTTAGAATAAATATACTTATAAACTTTGTTAGTATCGCTTCACTGGCACGTTGTTGATGTGCGCTCGTGTGGCACTTGTCCGCGGAAGCGACGGAACAGCACTCGTTTCGGCCAAAAGTCCTCCTTCATCACAACATCCAGAAAGCACATCGGGACCCGCACCACAAACGCCTTGAAATTGACGTTACGACGCGACTCCAGCAGTTGTACTCTCAGTGTGTATTTTGTATTTTGGCGCACGTACTTAAGCGATGACGTTTTAATTTTTTGCATCCCTGCAGTTATTAATAAGTTTTCTATAATTATAAAATTACAAAATGGAAGACAGAATCAAACAATGATGTCACAAAAATATTTGCGCTTTTGTCTCCAAAAAATCTTAAGCCATTTTTGTCTCGAGTAGCACAAGATTTTGATTGACTTTCATAGCCTATGCTCTAGCACAGCGTCTAGTAAACATCCAATGAATGACTCCACTTCTTTTAACGAGTGTGGGAGGTCTTGTATAAATAAAAAAGCGAAATATTTTTATTTCTAATGTATCGAAGGATATAGCTGAGGCGGACATCATTGCATACATAAGGGGGATCACTACGGAAGAAGTGACATTATTTAAAATCAAGAGGCAAACAGAGAAGAGATATGACTCTTACAAACTTTATGTACCTAGGAGCAAGTTACAGGTATTTTTAAAGGATGATTTCTGGCCTGATGAGATCACATTTCGTCGTTTTGTACACGATAAGTACAAAATCGAAGCTTTATTGAAGCAAAATATCTAAACGTGATAATGGATAAAGTACGTTTATTAGTTTCAATTGCAAATCCGTGAAACGTTCTATTGAAGGAGTGAGGTCGCTCTGTCAGTCAGCAGACATAGTAGCTCTTCAGGAAACGTGGCTACTCCCTGAGGATATACCGTTGTTTGACCAGATACACAACGATTTCAATTATACTGGGAAATCAGCCATTGACACATCCAAGGGCATACTAAGAGGCAGACCTTTTGGTGGTGCAGCCATTCTCTGACGAAAGGGTATTTTTGTGTCGGTCAGTGTTATCGAGAGTACAAGTGCGCGTCTTACGGCAGTAAAAGTGTTAACTCATAATAGGTCGTTTTTGGTATTTAGTGTTTATATGCCTACGGATTGCAGTGATAATCTTAACGAATTCATGGACTATTTAAGTGATATTAACGCGGATGTTATGGAACCTAGTGATTGTGGAACATCTTATATGCTCGGGGACTATAATTCTCATCCGGGTGAGTCATTTTGGGATGAACTTTTATGCTTCTGTTCTGAACAAAGATAGTTGTGTGCTGACGCAAAGATTCTGGGCACTAATTCGCTTTGTTGTACATTCATCAGTGACTCACATGGGTGTCAAAGATGGCTTGATCTCTGTATTGTTACATAGTCGGCGTTCAGCACTATTGAAAATGTTAATGTAATATCTGACGTGTTTCGGTCTGATCATTTTCCTATCTCAGAAACCTGAAACAATCAAACCTTTAATATACATGAACAGAGTGCAAATAAATAAAGCTGTATGGGGTGAGAGGGAGGATGATCAGATTAAAGAATATTATAGGCTTTGCAATGAAAGGCTCTGGCATATTGATTACCCGCAGCATTTTGGAATGTGTAGTAATTCTCACTGTAACAACTCACAACGTAGGGAGACGCTTGATGAAATGTATTCTAGCATTGTAAATATATTATCTGATGCCACTCAAAACACGCGGGTCGAGCGTCGGTGACATAATAAAAGGCAAATAATAGGGTGGAACAGGCATGTGCGTGAGGCGCACAGATTGGCTAGACTCAAATACCATATGTGGTTACTGCATAATAAGCCGTCATATGGCAGTGTATACGAAGATATGAATTTAAGTCGTTAAATCTTTAAAAACAAACTTAAATGGTGTCAATCTCACCAAGATAAAATTAAGCTACATATTATGGCGTCGTATCATGCGGATCAAAAATTTAAGCAATTTTGGAAGGCAACCAACAAATTTAATGTTAAACCTGGCTTGCCAGACAATGTCGGAGATGCCCAAGAGCCGTCAGAAATCGCTAATATGTTTGTTATGCATTTTAAGGTTGATGCATGTCTGAGCGTGTCTGGAGTGGTCGATGCTGGGGCTTGTTGTGATAGTAACCTAATTCGTTTTTCATCTGCCCAAGTTACAAATGTTATTAAAACATGACTAAGGGAAAATCACCTGGCCACGACGGTCTCAGCGTTGAGCACTTCCGGCACGCTGGACCTTATCTACCAAGAGTCTTGTCAATGTTTTATTCATTGTGTATGTGACATTCATATCTTCCTGCTAATATTTTATGCATACAATTGTTGTACCAATAGTTAAAAACAAAACAGGAGATATAACAGACAAATGTAACTATAGACCTATCTCCTTGGCCACGATTGCAGCGAAGGTGCTCGACGGCCTGCTGGGCGCACGTCTTGAGGGTTATTTACATTTGCATGATGCACAGTTTGGCTTCCGGTCAGGTCTTTCCACTGAGAGTGCGGTACTGGCACTAAAACACACGGTTCGGTATTACACAGACAGGGGCGGAAGCCCGTGCAGTTCAATTCGTTTCCATTTCCACTGAACTGCACTGACTTCTACTCCCTGCACCTGAGTCCGGTGCAGGGAGTGGCGAATGGTCTCAGGGGTAGCGCAGGTCGTGTAGATCCCTAAGGCAAGGCTGGTGGACTATCCTTCTCGAGGTTGCTGCCCGTTCTTGGTCCAGTTCCTTCAGAAATGGATGCAACCAAAACCTCCAGCCGAAACACAAATAACAGGCACTTTACACACGCATACACACACACGTACACACATGCGCGCACACACACACATTCACTTACACATCTCTTCACCACGCCCCCTCGTGGCCAGGTGGGCTTGGGCCCGTAGTAAACAGTCACGGGTAAGAGAAGTTGACCACCTGAGCTAGGACCTGCGCAGTCGAGCACCGTACGCGGGGATGACGGAGTCCTGGGGGGTTGAGCCGAGCGGCGCTGGCGGTAATGTGACCGTGAGGCAACACGCCCTCTTTGGTCCCGATTTCATGCTAAACGGTAGCCCCCGCTGTGAGCCGCAGCGGGGGAAATGGCCATCGTGTCCCGTCAGAGGGCCACGGGCTAGGGACGTAGGGTCCACATCAATAGTCGGAATTTATTTTGGCTGTTGACGTGGTTGGTGAAGGCTATACTGAGGGCGCAAGCGAGGGTGGACGGCTAGAGTTGGTAACTCGGCTCAGGCCGTTTACCCAAGCGGGCGCCCGATGTCGTGCTGTAAGCCAGCCCCGCGTTCCTATATCCCTCTGGTAATCCTAACGTCCGGTATGACGTTCCCTGTTGCGGGCTCCATGGAGGGTGGGAAGCCAGAGGGATGAAGTCTTGTAAAAACATTTATGGATACCGTTATCCCTTCCACTACCCCAACTGCGACGGTGGCAGCGAAAGCTGTTCCCGCCGCAAAACCAAAACAGATGGTTGACGCTGTGGCCTCGGCTGCAGAGGTTATATCATCCCCCAAGGACGGGACTTCAGCGCTGGCTAGCACTAGTACTGGTCCCGTCCTTACAATCGTCAGCCCGTTCGAGATCAAGCGGGAAGACGACTCCTCCTTCGCGGGCTGGCAATTGGTTGGCCACAAGAAGGGCAAGGGTAAGGGCAAGACCACCAATCCTGTTCAGCGCCCGCCCACTAGTGGCCCCGCCACTGTCGGCCCGTCGAAGAAGAGGAAAAACCTAAACAAGAGACAGCGCAGGGCGTCCAAGCAGAAGGCTGCACAAACCGCTGCTGCTGCCGGTGCTGCCTCTACAAAAGCAGCTGAGCAGGCTGCTGTCGCAGGTCCCAGCAATGTGACCAGTGCGCAGCCCACACTCAGCAGTGAGGGGTACAAGAAGGCCGGAGGCAGTACAGGGAAGCCGGCTGCCGCCAAGCGGCGAGCTGGCCACCCTGGACGGCAACCAGCCACTGCACCACCGAGCAACACAGCAGGTAAAACTGCCGGAAACAAGGACAGAGGTGAGGCCAAACGTGCCCTCAACGAGACCAGTTCGCCTCGGGCAGACCACAAGAAGCCCCGCCTCGACTCCTCCAGGACGATAGTAGGTAAGTCCTACGCACAGGCCTCCAAGGCGTCCCTGGGTGTTGCAGTAACATGCAAACGCACAGGGAACTTGCCGAAGGAGTTGGTGGACCAAGTACACCAGGAGCTCCAGAGGAAGATCCTGAGTGACGCCTGGTCGACCAAAACCCCCAAACGCCCCGCTCCAGCGTTCACCGGGAAACCCGTGCATGCGGACGGGGTCCTCAAACTTTGGTGCGCCGACGAGGCAACGCGCACCTGGCTGACGGAGGCAGTCTCTCTCCTGGTCCCACCACCGGGCTTCGAACTGGAGGTCAGGGGCCAGGAAGAGACCCCGAAGAGAGTGCGGTGCGGCATTGTCGTACCCGACGAACAGGGGGTCTGGGACGACGTGCGCGACGTGGGTCGCGCTCTGGAGTTCCAGAACCCCTGGTTGGAGGTTGACAAATGGTCGATGCTGCACTCCGAAAGGCAGTCAGGTGGGTGGTTCCTGGTGGTGGGCGTTCCAGAGGAACAGGTCCCGATCCTGTTGAAGAACGAGTGCCGCCTCGCGTTGGGGGTGGGTGCCGTCTACGTCAGGTTCCGGGACCCCTCAGGTAAGTTTGTCGACCATCCTCCGGGATGCGACGACAACTCCATACGAGGCAAGCAGGACTCTAACACCAAGCCAGGGTGCGACGCAGAATCCGGCCCGTCAGAGCCGGCCGCGTCTGGCTCGGGGGCTGGCCCATCAGCCGAGGGTAACTCGGAAGTTGAGTGCCTGCTCCTGAGTCCGGTGCGGCGGGACGACGGGGTGGAGGCTGGCGACATCCTGGCCGGCCTGACGCAGCTGACGTTTGGGGAGAAGGGGACATCATCCAAAGATGAACCCTCCGCCTAGTAACGTCAACTGCCTTCAAACCAACCTCCACCACAGCCAAACAGCTACTGCGCAACTGCGCAAATGGATGGAGGTCCAACATTCAGCCATCGTGCCCATCCAGGAACCTTGGATAAGGGGTGGCATCATTAGAGGCCTCTCCAGCCTGGGGGGTAAGATTTATTCTTCAACTGACCACACACATCCAAGAACCTGTATACTAACTACAAAAAACATCAGAGCCCAAGTTTTAACGGAGTTCTGTTCCAGAGACATCACAGCGATACAAATTGAAATAACACAGCAGCCAAGAAGTATAGCGGTTGTTTTCGCATCGGTCTACATGCCCGAGGCCGAAGACCCGCCTCCGTTCGACCTCACGCGTCTGGTTAACCAGTGCGAGAGAACCAATACGGAGGTCGTAATAGGAACGGACTCCAATGTCCACCACCAAATGTGGGGCATGAACTGCAATAACAACAGAGGTAAATCACTGGTTGAATACCTATTCACCACCAATCTTACCCTATTAAACACAGGTACGGAGCCCACCTTCGTCACAAGACGTAGTCAGACAATTATCGACTTAACCCTCGCAACAGAAGGAGCGGCTGAACGCATCAAGGGATGGCACGTCTTGAAAGAGGCATCGTGCTCAGACCACAGTTGGATCAGCTTCTCCATGGAAGTCGTTATACAACCCACACAGCCGCGTAGAAAACCACACAACACTGACAAAGTAAAGTATGTCCACTTACTTACAGAGAAACTTACCCTGACTGCTACGCCGACAGTACTGGGTAACAATGAACAGATCGACGAACAGGTATGTACACTGACGCAGTCGATGTTAGACAGCTACCACGCAGCCTGCCCTGAAACCACTATACCATCAACCCCAGGCAAACAACCCTGGTGGGGCGCTGAGCTTGAACGCAAGCGCAAGAAGGTAAGAAGGGCTTTAAACAGGGCAATGAACACAAGCGCAGACGAAGATTGGGACGCTTATAAAGCGGCCAAATCAAGCTACAAGAAGTGCCTCAGATTCAGACGTACCATGGGATGGAGGAAATTCTGTGGGAGCATTGAATCTTGCCAACAAGCAAACCGGGTAAGGAAATTACTGGCTCAGCAACCAACGGTTGCACCAGGTACTCTCCGTAAACCGGATAACACATACACCACATCGGAGGAGGAGACAAGACGCGTCCTACTCGAAACACACTTCCCAGGCTGCGTCCTCACCCCGGTAATAACGTGGCACGATACACAAACAGTGGCGACCGAACATGAGTGGAGACATGCAAATACCGTGGTCACAGAGGAAATCTCCGATGGGTCATCGACAGCTTCCATCCCTTCAAAGCAGCCGGACTGGACGGCATCTTCCCAGGGTTATTACAATGGGGGGGTGAACCTGTCCGCAAAAGACTTCTGGCAATCATGAGGGCTAGCCTGGCCCTCAGATATGTACCGAAGAGATGGAGGGAAGTCAAACAAATTTTCATACCAAAACCAGGCAAAACAGACTATACCAATGCAAAGTCCTTCAGACCAATAAGCCTGACCTCCTTCATGCTTAAAGCCTTGGAAAGGTTCTGCGAGAGGGAACTAAGAAGTGGGGCACTTAAACACTTACCCCTACATGCCAATTAACATGCATACAGCTCAGGGAAATCGACGGAATCGGCCTTACATCAGGTCGTGAACCAGATAGAAGCTGCTATACAACAAAAATGCATCTGTCTGGGCACCTTCATTGACATAGAAGGAGCCTTTGACAAGACAAACTTTTCCAGCATAAGCAACGCCCTAGCCAGGCATGGTGTGGATCAGATGCTCATACAGTGGATCCAAAACATGCTCAGCAAAAGGGTAGTGCGCCTGCACGGCGACACTCAGACAGCCTTGATAACTAAAGGGTGCCCGCAGGGAGGTGTACTCTCCCCGCTATTGTGGAACTTAGTCATCAATGAACTCATAGACAAACTCAACGCGAGAGACTTCTACACAATAGGCAGATGATCTAACCATACTCACCTCAGGTAAGGTAACCAGTACAGTGTACGACCTAACCCAATAAGCCCTACGCATAGTAGAGTGGTGGTTTAATGAGTACGAATTATCTGTAAACCCGACCAAGACCGAACTAGTTATGTTCACACACAAACGCGCGCTGGGCACTTACCGGCTGCCCAGGTTATTTAATACAGAGCTTAAGCTGTCTACCGAGGTCAAGTACCTAGGTGTCACTCTCGACAGCAAATTGACATGGAATAGCCACATGGAAAATAAGCTCAACAAAGCCAGCATTGTCTTCTGGCAGTGTAAGAAGATGATAGGCAAACGCTGGGGCATATCCCCCAAAATTTTCTTATGGCTTTATAAGACAATAATACGTCCGATGATAAGCTACGGCGCAGTAGTGTGGTGGCCTCGGACGAACCTAACAACGGCCGCCAGCAAGCTTCAAAAGCTTCAAAGACTTGCATGCCTAGCGGCAACGGGCTGTATGAAAACTACACCTACAGCGGCACTCGAAGTGTTGCTGGACCTGCCTCCATTGCACCTGTTTATACAACAGGAAGCAACGATGACGGCGGTCCGGCTAAGAGCTCTGAAGCTCTGGAAAGACACCAACACACCGCACACTAGCAATTTAAATACACTCTTTAAAGAAGTTCCTCTCACACAAGCCATTGGCGACCAAATACCGAAACAATTTGTGTTCGACAAGAAGTACAAAATCCAACTGTACGAGGATCGACACGAAGGAGCGGTTAATCACAACGAGCTCACGATCTTCACAGATGGGTCTAAGACGGATACATGTACGGGTTCAGGAGTATTCTCCGAGGACCTAAACATCAACATCGCAGCACCACTGGGAGCCTACAACACGGTCTACCAGGCCGAATGTTTTGGCATAATCCTAGCTGCCACAGCAATCATGGCACGTGAGGTAAGGGAACGATCCATTAGGATCCTCTCAGATAGTAAGGCGGTCCCCTCAGCCCTCAAAAGCCATACTATCACCTCGGCACTCACGCTTGAATGCCACCAGAAACTAACAGAGGTAGGTAAACAAAACAAATTAACACTGCAATGGATCAAGGGCCACAGTGGCTCAAGAGGGAATGACGCAGCCGACGTACTTGCCAGAAGAGGGGCCACTTTAGAGGTGGTGGGACCCGAGGCCATTATTCCCCTCCCTTCTGGTTTTTATCGCAACCTGGTAAGAAATAGGACCAGGACCCAACACAACCAGTCCTGGATTGGTATTGAAACATGTAGGCAGGCCAAGGAGGCTCTTCCCGCAGTAGATGGTAAGATAGCCAAACAAATCCTCCGGCTGTCCAAACAACAACTGCGGACAGTCACGGCCGCCTACACAGGACACGGATTCTTTAATAAACACCTATTTACTATAGGTATCACCGACAGCCCGCTGTGCAGGGCCTATATGGCAGCAGACGAGACGGCAGCCCACCTGCTCCTCGACTGCCCTAAGGTCGCACAGTACAGGCAGCAGTACCTGACGAGATACAGCACCCTGAGGGAGGCAGTGGGCCACATCAAGAGTCTGCTGGCCTTCCTCGAAGAGCTGGGGTGGCTCGAATGAAGACACCATTCCCACCCGCACGCAAAATACGCGCCAAGACGTGGAGTTGCGGAAACAGCCCGTGCAATCAAGTATCAAGTATTACACAGACAGGATGACGCCAGTTTACGCATGTTTCCTAGGCCTGTCGCGTGCTTTCGACCTAGTCTCTTACGATGTGCTATGGAATAAGCTTAGGGATAGGGGCGTACATGCAGAGTTGTTGCGCATCTTCCAGTATTGGTACCACAATCAAACAAACCGCGTTAAATGGGGTGATAGTTTGTCAGACTCGTACAGGTTGGAGTGTGGAGTGAGACAGGGCGGTCTGGCCTCGCCTCGCCTTTTCAACCTGTATATCAAAGATCTGATCGTTGAACTCAGCAGCATGAAAGTTGGATGTCGCGTAGAAGACGTTACCATCAATAACATTAGTTATGCAGACGGCATGGTGTTGCTGTGTCCAACGATAAAGTCAATGAGAGCACTATTACAGGTTTGCGAACGGGATGTGCAGGCGCATGGACTGCTGTATAATGTTAAAAAGACAGAATACCTGGTGGGAAGTGTCCCTCTTGTGTATCTTCTATTAAGATTAACGGTACAGAGCTTAAGTGGGTAAGTCAATTTAAGTATCTCGGACACCTTGTAACCTTAAAGACCAAGTAGACAACGAGCGGGAGCGCAAAGCGCTGGCGGTGCGCTGCAACATGTTGGTTAGAAGGTTTGCACGTTGTAATACGCAAGTAAAATTACTTTTGTTTAGAGCCTACTGCCAAGTTTTCTACACGTGCAGCCTTTGGACAAACTATACGCAGCGCGCTGATGGCTCGCTGCGTTTCCAGTATAATAACGCACTTAGAATGTTGTTGGGGCTGCCCCGATTCTGCAGCGCTCCGGGTGTGTTTGCACATGCTCATATCAATGACTTTCATTGTATGATGCGCACAAAAACTGTCTCGTTGCTCTGCAGACTACGGACCAGCTCCAAAACTATTCTGAGGGTGATAGCGGGACGATACGACTCCCCTATCATAGCTCATTGTGTCCGTAGATGCATCTCGAGCACGAAAATTGTTTCCAAATAAAATAGAAATTAAATTGTTACTAACATAGTTTATAAGTAAAATTGTTACTAACAATATATGGATTTGCAGTCTGTAATAAAACACTTTTTTTATATAAATTCGAAATAGAAACCATTATATTTTCTCTACAGTCGGTTTACGAGTGTAAATAACATTCGTAACCTAACTCAGGCTTCGAATAGTGTACGGATAATACTGCTACATAAAAACTTCACCTAGACGTGTAGGTGTACGTAAGCTGCTTAACGTATTACATCTCATAATTACAATACAGCGATAGCCGAGTGGATATACCAACAGACTGCCATGCAGAGGGTATCGGGTTCGAATCCACGGCGCGCACCAATGACTTTTCGGAGTTATGTGCGTATTGAATTGTTAATTATCGCTTGTCCCGTGCCTCGGAGAGCACGTTAAGCCGTCGGTCCCGGTTGTCATGAAGATCTTTGACAGTCGTTACAGGGCGTCAGTACCTTCTAAATAAACTGACACTAGTCTAAACCATGGAATATCGCTATCCCTTCGGGTTGTGGAGGTCAGACAGGCAGTCGCTCGTTAGTCATAAGTGAGCTTATATGCAACGAGCCATGAATAGGACGGACACATTCATGAATTTCTCAGCTCAAAATATCTGTACAAATGTCTAAAATAAAGAACATGCAAAAAAATACTGGTGAAGTCTTTAAGGCTCTGTGTTTTTGCGTAGCTGAGAAAAAAGTATTATTACTCGTAATATACTTCCAGGAAATTTTAAAATATCTTGCAACAAAATTTACGCTGAGCCTGAATTGCAATTTAAGTTTGAAGGGCTAATAAACGTACCGTCGATGCACTCTAACTTCGACTGGACGAACATTGTTTCATAATTTTACTTAGTATTTAGATGGTAGGTAGATAGCTATTTTAAGCCTATCTTTACAATTCGAATGCTCAATCAACGCAGCAACATTCGAGGAATATTTAAGCACTGAGAATCATTTGGAAGCTTGCCATCAATGGTTCCGAGCGGCCGATTCCTTCGTTAGTTTACGTGGACTATGCTTGCGAATTCTGAAGCTATTTATTTTCAAGATGGCTGTCCCTTAAGGCATCCATGGATCATTCAGTCGCTAAGCTAAGACTCTCATTACTAATTTCAGCAGTTACTAGCACACTTTTCAGAATCAACTGTAGGTGTTCATGTTGGCACTCTCTGATAATAGAGCATTTTGATAACGAGACTGATAAAATATACAAATCATAAGCATGAAAACAGAGGATATTAAAATCAGATACTGTTCGTAAATGTCGCTAAAAATCGGAGAAGCTTGAAAAAGTTTTTTTTTCTAAAACAGTCTTTAGGGGGTTTAGAAAAATAATAAAAAATGCACTGAACCACATATAAGAACTTAATTGATTATTGTTTATGGGAATAGTCACTAAGGCCGTTCAGTTGGATAGCAAGTATTCCGTCGGGGGGTAGCGATGCTTCGGTGAGTAATGAGGAGCACGGGTTGGTTTTTAGTCAGTAAGAGTCTGACAGTCCCCTTCGTCCTTCCATCCCCCGGACGGAGGGACTCCATGAGGATTTTACAAACCGAAAAAAAATAACAAGTATTATCTGTTGAATCAACTAATAGGGTATCTGCTAAAATTACTGATTTTAATTTCATATTAAGTAGTAATCTTCTCGTAGGAAATTGTTTGTGCGAACAAAAGATTTCAAATCAAGGCACTTAACTTTTTTATTCAAGTACCTTATCATTAGCAGAACGCTATTACTTTCAGGCGTTATTTCAAAAGGGTTTTCGAACATTCATTATTTGGTACCTACAATGTTATGCTTGAAAAAGAAAAACGCTTAAGGGGCGGAAAACAGCGTTTGTAGACGAACATAGATCAATTGTACACAAATATTATCAAAATCTACACGCATAAGGTACATTATAATTCATTTAAGCTATTCAATCATTTTAGAACTACTACGGCGCTGATCTGCTTTTTGAAGGAAAATAATTTTGGGCCAATAGTACTTATACGAGTACCACTCCCTTTTTAAATGGCCACTGCAGTTGGAAGAAATTGTGTATCGTGGGATTTTGGAAAAACATTCAAATGACAACACACAACACACAAAGATAATCAAGATAATAACTAACTATTTGTGGATAAAATAAAATGTGAAAATCGAACCCTCAACATATAACGCTATGCTAAACGACGCGTCGATCTCTTAAACACTACGACACCCAGGGAGTCATAATTACATGAAGATAACCTTCTGTCAAATAATTACAATAAATCATTAATATTGTTAACATTGTGGTGTTAGTGTAGGTATCACATGTTAGTACGTATATGTATAATAGTTTATACTCCGGTGATAAGAAATTGATAACTTTACGGTAGGTCAGTAGTTAATATTAGCTATCGACAGGTCGTGGTATTTACCCACAAGGTTTGGGTAATTGATATGGCGAATTGCTTTAATAATAATAAGGAAATTAGTTTTCGTAAAAACCTTTGTCAGCCCGGTTTGTTGTTGATATCTTGGTAACTTTATTGTCATCAAAAGTATAACAATAAGTACAATATTTTCTTGACCTTTAGCACAGTCACTGATTGTTCACAATATTCTATGCACTTTGACGTCTAAACTAGACCTATCCTGTGACTTAGAAGCCTGCTTACCGCCGCTTTTGTTGAAGTGTCTCAAAACTGTGTGCCTGATTTCAATCATATTCTTTCAGTGGTTCGAATAATAAATAATAACGTTCAAACATCGAAACTTTCCATTTTTGACATTATTTACCACTTGTTATCCCGTGGTTACTGTTGGTGCAGTCCATGCCAAAGCCTCGGTGCGAATATAAAGATTTTATTTCTTCTTTTCTACCTACGGCCTGCCGCGGTTCACTGCTGGAGATAGAAATTGGCGTCTCTATAGCATTGTGAGTCAAAAGGAGAAGGGAATCTTTCCTTATTGTTATTATACTTTTTGTTATTAATTACTGGAGGTCTCACTCATTGGACACAACACAACGGTATTAATATACTGATACTCAGTAAGGGGTATTTCGTTATATAATTGCATGCATACATGCTGAAATCCTTAGGGTCCCACTACTAAATCAGCCTCGGTTAAAACCTTGAGTACACAAAAATTAAGAACACATAGAATATAAATAGATAAGTCTACGAATGAAATCGTGTCCAACAAGCTTATGGTTCAGTTTAAATTGAGACCAAATCGTTTGAATCAATTATTTCACTTAGTTCAAACTAAAGGCCAATGAACCAGTCTACTGGTAATATTCAAAGTCAGAGGGAAACTAAAGAACACTTAATAAATTCCAACTGTTCTGTAAGTTTTGAGTTTAACAATAATCGAGTATTTAGTAAGCTTTGGTAGAAGGATCGAGACTGCCCTGTACCGGAATGGTAGGTATTTCTAAATATTTGCTTTCATTTCGTGTAATTTATTTTATAACCAACACGACGCAATCTATCTTTCCATTACGTATTAAATAACTTGTCCTGACTGACACATCTTTGCTAAATCTAACCTTCTAAAAATAGTAACACGTTTGGACATTCGATTCCCTTTCTGATGTAGGATCTCTCTGGAAAGAATTTTCAGTGTTCCATACCTAAGGATTACCTCCTCCTAATAGATATTATTAGCTTTTTAGAAAATCCGTGGGCATTTCGGGAAATCTCTTCTTAAATGAACATACATGCCAAATATCAGCTGAAGTACGCCCAACAGTTTTGGCTGTAGGAACGTTGTCTGTCAGTCAGTCAGTCAGTAACGCAAGAGTTTCATACAAATCGGACCAGGTGAAAGTAAATAAAAGCTTGTTACATAAAATGCGGGGTACAACTAAGTATTATAATGAATGTGTTGACGTATTGAATTATTCTGTGGTATGATTCTTTGAAGATTAGCATATAGGCTAGGATTACCTTGCGGTAAGTGAGTCAAATATCACGCGAAGTCTAGTTCTAACTTTGTTACGACTTTTATGAAGGAAATAAAAAAATCACCCCAAGACTTCTGGAGCTATATCAAACTCAGGCGCAAATCGTCAAGCTACCCGTGCCACATGAACTACGAAGGGAACACGTATTCTAGCGGTGGAGACATTTGTAACGCTTTCAATCGATTTTTCCACAGTGTTTTCCAACCTCCACACCCCGCTGAGCAGAGTACATCATGTCCAGAATCCCCTCAGGCTGGTTTGGTCCACTCTGTTTCTGTCAAGATAAAAACCCTTAAATCATTTTAGTCAGTTAGATGATAAAAAAGGCGCTGGCACGGACGGCATACCTGTTATTTTTATTAAAAAATGCGAAAGAGGTTTACTGAGACCGCTACAAATAAAATTTCAGAAATCCTTAGACGATGGTATTTTTTCCTAAACGATGGAAGGATGCTCAGATCGTACCAATACACAAAAAAGGTTCCAAAACGGATGTAAGTAATTACAGAGCAGTGTCTTTATTAAATTATTTTGGTAAAATGCTAGAAAAGATAGTGTATGAATATATCTACATACATAGCACTTCTAACTAGTCGTTTAACTAGATTAAAAAACTACATAGATGATATTAAAAAACAAGACAGTTTAAGTGATTTAGATATGCGCAAAATTGAGATGAAACTATCTAGGTCTGAAACGTTATACAAAGAATTTGACGAGCTGCAGGCACAATTTGAAGCGCTGTTAATTCCTTCCTTAGAGGTAGAATTATCGTTATGTGAAGCTATTGAACAAGAATTGATCATTATATTGCGCTAGCCAAGTCAATGTTAGGTAATAATTGCTCGTCTAATCTTAACGAGTCTAGTTATTCAAACGCGCTGGATCATATTTCTTGTTGCAGTGATGGTCAAGGATTTATGGGTTTTAAATTACCCGTAACTAAGATACCTAATTTCGATGGAACGTATTACAAATGGCTTGAGTTTAAGGAAACATTCAATTCATTCATTCACAGCAATAATAAGATTAAAAATATTTACAAATTTCACTACCTTAATTCTTATTTAGAAGGCGAAACGGCACGCGCTATTAGCAACCTAGAAGTAACCGATAAAAATTATATTGAAGCCTGGAAACTCATGTGTGACCGTAACGATAATAAGCGTCAACTTATAAACAACCACTTAAAGGCACTATTTACATTTGAGCCGGTACGAGAGACCGACAAGTCATTACGTTTTATAATTGATCATATCACAAAAAACCTACGGGCTCTCGGGACTCTCGGCTTACCCACCGACAAGTGGGATGTCTTAATTATATAATAAAATATGGTCTCAGCTAAGTAAGACAACAGCACGGTATACAAATAGAAAGAACATAGAGTAGGGGTCATACTATATAACGTTTTGCAGAATTGCAATAATGTGATGGCGCGACGCGAGCGGCAGTTAGCCTCTCGCCTCGAGCCAATTAGGACGTTGGACGTAACTGTGGAAAAATATATTACAATATTAACAGCATACCATCCATCATTTATCTCCACCACCTGTAGGCAAAAGAGCGTTTCATCTGGCAGCTCGGAACAAGCTGCCAGATGAAACGTTCAAGATGATGTGGATTGGACACTTACTGACGTCGGTTAGAGCAGTGTTAGCGGCTACGGAGATAACAGAGCTAGAAAAGCTGGCGACATTAGCGGATAAGATCATGGAGACAACCAGACCCATTGAAGTAGCAGCAGTCGATGTACAGAGCACTAGCGACGGAACTCGGGACCTGGCAGCTGAACTGGAGCAATTACGTCTGGAAGTGGTGCAGCTACGAGACAGGCAACCATGGCGCAATAGTGGCAGAGGAGGCTATCGCACGCGATCAAACTCGAATCGTAGACAGCGCGCAGCGTTTAAACGACGTTCCAGCAGTGATCCTGATTGGTTATGTTTTTATTATTATAGGTATGGTCATCGTGCTTCTTCTTGCATCGAGCCGTGCGCCTGGAAGAAAACTCAAGGAGCTTCGGGAAACTAAACACGGTGCAAGCAACGGCGGAAACCTGCACCGTGGCACCATCTCCCCGCCTCTGTATTCAAGATAAGTCTAGTGGTTTAAGGTACCTTATAGATACGGGAGCAAATGTTTCGGTTATCCCAGTTAGTTATAGAGTGCGTACAAATATACAATGTAATGAGTATAAGCTATACGCGGCCAATGGCACAGTTATTAATACGTATGGCTGCAAGACATTAGTATTAAACTTAGGACTAAGACGGTCTTATAGGTGGACATTTGTAATAGCCGATGTGCGGCAGCCCATACTAGGCGCAGATTTTTTAAATCACCATGGTCTTTTGGTAGATATTAAATAGCGTAGACTAATTGATAAAGAGACGAATTTGGCCACGATAGCGTCAATAAGTAGTTGTAAGGAACAGTCGATTAAAACTATTGATGTCAATCATGATTACGCACAATTATTATCTAAATATCCAAACATAACCAAGCTGTTGTCATTTAAAGAGACCCCGCGTCACTCTGTACTACATTACATAGAGACGACGGGCCCGCCAGTGCACGCAAAGGCACGACCTTTGGCGCCAGATAAATACAATAAGGTTAAGGAGGAATTTCGTATCATGCAGGAGATGGGTATCTGTAGGCCTTCAAAGAGTGCATGGGCTAGCCCACTGCACGTAGTACCTAGGAAAAACGGAGAATTACGGCCTTGTATATTTTTATATATTGATATTGATTATAGAAAATTAAATGCTATTACAAAGCCGGACCGATACCCAATCCCCAGGCTCCATGACTTATTTATTGGCAGGAAAAAAATATTTTCTAGGATAGACGTTAAGAGAGCTTACCATTGTATCCCTATTAATCCCGCCGACGTTGAAAAGACAGCAATAATCACGCCTTTTGGGTTATTCGAATTTCCACGTATAGGTTTCGGTTTATGTAATACGGCGCAGTCTTTTCAAAGATTTATGGATCAAACAGTTTTAAAGGGATTAGATAATGTATTTTGCTATATTGATGACGTAATAATCGCAGATAATTCAAGGTCAAACCACGAGAAACATTTAGAGGAAGTTTTTAAACGTTTTGACGAATACGGCATAACAATTAATAGTGCAAAAAGTAGTTTCAGTCAAGAAAAAAATATTTTTTGGGTTTTCTGAACAAGGCATAAAACCTTTAAAAGAAAAAACAGAGGGAATTTCGAATTATCCCAAACCAAAAACAGTAGAACAGCTGAGAAGGTTCCTAGGTATGATAAATTTTTATAGGGCTCACATATCAAACGCAATAAAATATCAAATAGTTTTCGTGATCTGAAGCAACCCTCACCGGTCAGATTACCAGTAGCTCCCGACGTGATCTGAAGCAGCCCTCACCGGTCAGAAAACCAGCAGCTCCCGACGTGATCTGAAGAAGCCCTCACCGGTCAGATCCGCTATAGCAGCATCGTCGTCATCTCCACCTCGCCTCACTCCGCACTTCACCTGATGGTCAGCAATCAAGTCGCCACCAGCCAGCATCTTCGGCCAGGGTTCATCCGTAGGCCATGCAGACTTGCATGCCTGGTCCTCCCTGCAGCCTCTCCAGCGCCACGGCACACCTCATTGCACACACGGTCCTCGTAAGCAGCACACATTGCTCCCGTCCACGCAGCAGTGCCACTACGCAACCGTTACGCAGCACTACGCAGCCACGACGCAGCCACTACGCAGCAACTCCTCGATTCACCGTGGGACACTCACTGCTCATCGCTCACTGCTCATCGCCTACTGCTCATCACCAACTGCACATCACCTTCGCAACCTCTTCCCGTAGCGCTCATAGCGAGACTTGGCTTGCCGTTCGTAACAGATCGGCAAAGTTAAGCAACGCTTGCACAGGTTGCCACTTGGATGGGTGACCGTTTGTGGCATTTTCATCTGAGCGCTACCGTGCTTCGGAGGGCACGTAAAGCTGTCGGTCCCGGCTCTTGTCTAAGGATAAGGATCGTTAGGCCATGTCGGAGGCCTTCGGGCGGTCTGAAAACTCCGACACCAGAGTTCGCCACACACTCACACGAAAAACAAAAAACCTCTCCCCGACTCACCGTGGGACTTGCGTAGCACACTGCGACAAGCTACTACAGACTCTCCACTGGCACGCTCCTCAGAAGCCTCGACAACTGACCTATCACCTTCAAGAACGACCCCCGGTCTTGGGGGGCACTCCCCCCAAGACTGCTGTAGCGGCCAGCTACATAACACCCCCACAGCGCCATCTACCCAATTGCGACGAAACTTTTACGACACACTACAACTACGACTACTAACAAGGCGGGAAATATTCAAACGATCCTGAACCGCGATAGCTACTTTTGCAAGTCAAGCGGCATATATATACAACTTCGAAAGTATGTCCGTTGGCCTGCAGGCCACCAAACACGACCACTCAACTTGGTTAGAGGCTCCTCCCTCTAGTTAGAACAACACCACACCTTTATCCTCCACAACCTCAACATAACTGTTTTCCCATCAAATCGTTTATAATTGTGTCACTGATGGAACCCATTAGTCTTCGTATCGTTTTATCACGTTATTTTCGTGAAGGGACCCAAGGTTGATGACGCGAACCGACTAGATGCTTTTATCGAACAACTAAATCCAAAATGTCAAACGCAGCGAAATATCTACCGCAATGTTTTTACGTCGTTTTTTCCTTGGATGTGTTGGATGAAGCACTGTTTGTGAGAGATAAAGGTACAACGGATAGGTAAAGCCACCCCGAACACACTTTGTTTGGACTTGTTGTTTCGTTTGTACCATTTTGGTGATAACGTTTAGAAAAAGGTAATGTGTCTGTTTATTTGCGGGTCTAAATCCTGTCAAATTGAATATATATAGGATATATATAGCTTAAATAAATAATATACGTATATTATTTATTTCAACAGGACAAAATAGGACAAAATAAATCATCTTCAGATTTAAAAACTGTTTTTTAAAATCGCTTTCTCAAGTTGCATCGTAATATTGGTGGCAGCGTAAAGGGATAACAAAATCCCAGATATCCTCCGAGTGCATAAAACCGTACCGTTAAACAAGCTACATTCCAGTGCAGTGAGAAAAGTGATAATAATTTTAAATCCATACTTACCATTTCCAAATTAAAACCGCGACATACTCGTAAAGTGTATTCGAGTTGATTGTGAGAGTTAAAGTCGAGTAAGGAAACAATAGTACTATACCGCGGAACGTGACTCGCGTTCTTCTTACATACAAACCAACTTCGTATACAGAGTGCTATCCTATATATCTCGTCCTGCTAGACGCGAGAAGTCCTGCTAGAAGATGCTGTATAATATGTTCCTGCTGGGTGTGTTCCTGACTTCAATGTGAGTAACTGTTCACCATTTATACTTACCAGTGCAAACCATATTCAGTGCAGTGCAATTTCCAGTGTTACAGTGATCCAAAACATACGTTTTATAATAAACTAAACTAACTTAATATCCGATACTATAATTTCGACTCATTCGTCGGATGTAACTTAGACGACTTATTCGAGATAAGAATAGCGCCGTCCACTCGCAGTCATAACAAAGCGATAAGGCTCGCTTAAGTTCGTAGAATTCGTGTCTGACTATTCTTTGTTACTTACCATTCTATTGTAACGAATACTGCCAATACTTATAACCTTGATTTTATTTAGCCTGTTTTGATTATTAAACTACAATGTCACAGGAAGAACTCAAGAACCCTAAACTCAAACTCAAACTCAAAATCATTTATTCATTTAGGCCACAAAGTGACGCTTATGAACGTCAAAAGTTAATTACTAGATGATTCTACATTTACATTTACTGCCACGTTTCCTATACTATTCACCTATTGCAGTGCAATCTGACTCTGTTGATTTAAATGTTTTAATTAAGTTCATAAAACCTTACGACGGTTCCAGGGACAAACTCACACCTTTTGTAACTAACTGTTCAAATGCATACAACCTTGCTTCTACGAACCAAAAACCCATATTGTTCAGGTATATTTTAAGCCAACTCCAAGGACAAGCGGAAACTGCATGTTCCATTAAAGATTTTAATAATTGGGATCAACTTAAAGACTTTTTAAATACTCAATTTGGCGAGCGAAAATGCTATTCACATTTACTAACCGACCTTCAAGAGTGTCGGCAAATGAACACAGAAACGGTTACACAATATTCCCTGCGTTTAGAGACATGTTTATCCCAGTTGTTATCTGAAATTAATCTAAGCAATTCCAAGAAATCAGAGCTTCCTGGCAAAACTAGTGCAATGGAGAAAGTAGCCCTTCACACCTTTGTCCTTGGTCTACACCCAAGAATATCAAACAATGTTCGGGTTCGATCCCCGAAAACACTGAATGAGGCGATTAAAATTCTGCAATTTGTCAACAGGAAATCACACCCTAACCCCGACTCAGGACCTTCACGACCAAGGTCATTTCCAAAACCTCTAAGTAAGTCACAGGAGTTTAGACCTAATAACGCTTTCCAAAACAAACCGCGAGCTTACCCACTTTATTGCCGATACTGCAAGTTTCCTGGTCACGTCATTGAAAACTGCCGTAAACGGGAATACAATAATAAAAGGTTCGGTAATTTACAGAGCAATCAAACTCAAAATCGAACCAATTTCGTGGATCAAGGAGAAGACATTGTTGACACTAATACTGATTCTTTAAACTAAATCGAGGCCCGCGTTGGTGTCGGTAGGGCCACCGCATCCCAAAATCCGACATTGCTTGCTATATCCAAAATAATAATTCTAATTCCTTAAATAATAAATACTTACCAAATCCAAGGTCAATGGCAACCGTAACAAGGCTATGCCATGACTAGAATACTAGTACTAAATCCTTGCTATATCCTAGAAATGTTGATAAAATAAATAATTATTCTAATAAATACTTACCAAATCCAAGGTCAACGGCATCCGCAACAAGGACACGCCATGACAATTTTAACGCTAAATCCTTACTATATCCTTTGAATAGAAATAAATCTTCGTTAACCATGAAGAATAACCTTTCGGGTCAACAATCAGTTACGCGTTCGAGCCCCCTTCCTGAAAAAAATAAAATTAGTAATTCAAATCATAGTATTGTAGAAAATAAAATTAATTCGGAATCAATTCAAGATCCTAAAATCTATAACTACACAACAAATATTTCCCGTAAGTTCTTACCTTATATAAAAATACTTACCTCTGTATCCTCGAAGCCGTTATCTTTACTAGTTGACACAGGTGCATCATTCAGCCTTATATCAAAGTCCTGTTTTGAAAAGATGCCTGAAATTACTAAATCCATTATTAAATTTAAAGGCATTGACTCCTCGGGTACTAAGTCTACACTAGGTCACATCCCTATAGAATTCGGTTCATTAAAACATAATTTTTACGTCGTTGAAGGCGTTGATCTACCCTATGACGGTATAATCGGCAGCGATATTTTTGATTCCATGAACGGTAATATTGACTACCCCAAACAATGCTTATTACTGAATAACTCAGCATTCAAACTTCATTTCAACGAACCTGTTTGTGTAATACCTGCTAGATGCGAAACTGTAATAGAATGCAGTGTCTCGAATCCGGAAGTCGATGAAGGCTTTATATTAGACCAGAATCCTATAAAAAACCTGCTTATAGCTAATTGTGTAGTGAAAGTAAAAAACAATTCTCGTATTAATATTTCCGTAGTAAATGTTTCAGAACATCCCTTATCTTTCAACCCTGACCTAATGTTAGAAATAACACCTTACGACCCCAAAGAATTTGAACGAATCTGCAATTTTCAAACTGACAATGTGCAGTGTGGCCGCGATGATTCCTATTCCCGCACGAAAAAGGTGCTTGATCAAATTCGCGTATCTCATTTAACCGCTTGCCGGCGCTAGAACATTGGAATTCCCGAACGCCCGGCGGCTCACGCGATGACGTAACGCCACGCGCCAGATGGCCGTACTCAACAAAACATTTTTTGTTTACTCGTTGGCGATGGGCGTATTCTCAAGTTATGTTTTTGTTAGAGCTTTTGAATGGCCCTTTCGGGTCGTGTTAAGTGTTTGTTGATATTTCTTCTCTAATTTATTATAATAAATGGTAAACATTGACTATGGTTGAAAATAAACATTATGTGAACTTTAAAAATTATTATTTCGAAAAGTAAATCGATACCATATATATTTTATGGCTTTTATTGGTGGTAGGGTTCTATTTTCATACGAAAAAAAAATACAAACACACGTCATAGTAAGAAAATATTTATTTACAGGCATAAAACTGGCACAAAACTTTTTGCCGACGGTGAAAATTTTTCAACAGAATTATATAAATTATTACGACTATACAGTTTCACGAAACTTAAAAATAAAGTTACTATCTAAAAGTTACATTCATAGAGGATACTTATGCGTAAATATTAAGTGCATAGGTCTATTAAATACAGAAATACATGGGATTGATTGAAGGAAAACAAAAGTCCGTTGCGACTTACACGGCACCGAAAATCACACAGAAATTGAAATATACTTACCTCTGGGTAAAACCCCGTTGCACACACATTACCTATATTATAATTAACCAATAAATCAGTCATTTACTCAAAAATACTCACCCGTTAGCAAAAAAAAATTTTTTTTTCTGTAACAGCAAAATTTGTGGCGTCGCGAATTCACTGAGACTGACTTTGAGAAATTATTTCTTAACCACAGACAAACTTTTGACGGCCAGTGTTGCATTTTTTTAAGGCAGATATTCTCGATAGTTTAAATAGAAAAGAGAAAACCGATTCAAAACACAGAGGATTATAGGGATTAAGCAATATTATGACGACTAGCACTATCACCCCATTTGGGGTGAAGAGCCGTCAACGGTCAAAAATGTCTTCCACCCATTTGGGGTGATTTACCGGCAAGCGGCTAAATACCGAAGAGAGTTCGGCACTCCTAAATCTTTGTAGCGAATTCTCAGACATTTTCCACCTCCCAGGTGACTAATTGACTTACACGAATGCCATCCAACATGAAATTAAAATTTCTATTTCAGTCCCAATCCATGTTAAATCATACCGTTTCCCAGAATGTCATAAAAAAGAGGTTAACTCTCAAATTGAAAAAATGCTTAACCAAGGTATTATTAAACCATCCGTATCGCCCTGGTCATCACCCACCTGGGTAGTTCCTAAAAAATTAGACGCTTCCGGTGAAAGAAAGTGGCGAGTAGTGATAGATTACCGAAAGCTAAACGATGTAACTATCGGCTACTCATATCCCATCCCGAACATATCCGAAATCCTAGATCAACTTGGCAGAAGCAAATACTTCAGTACTTTAGATCTTACTTCCGGTTTTTACCAAATTAAAATGAAACCGGAAGACGCCGCTAAAACAGCATTCTCCGTACCTCAAGGCCATTATGAATTCACGCGTATGCCATTTGGTTTAAAAAATGCCCCTTCTACGTTTCAACGTTTAATGAATTCGGCTCTCTCCGGCTTACAAGGCATGCAATGCTTTGTTTATTTAGATGACATTGTGATCCATGGATTTGACCTTGACTCTAACATCGAAAACCTTTCTAACGTTTTTAAACGTCTCCGTAGTTTTAATTTGAAGTTGCAACCAGACAAATGCGAATTCTTACGCAAAAAAGTCTCCTACCTAGGGCATATCATCACAGACGAAGGAGTCAAACCAAACCCAGATAAAATAAAGGCAGTCCACCAATTCCCTACTCCAAAATCTCCGAAAGATATAAAATCATTTTTGGGATTCATTTCGTACTATAGTAGATTTATCCATGATTTTTCTAAAATAGCCAAACCTTTGACTAATCTCCTCAAGAAAGATATTCCATTTAAATGGGAACACGAACATCAACTTGCATTCGATAACCTAAAACACAGACTGACGTCAGCACCATTATTGATTTACCCCGATTTCTCTAAACCATTCATATTAACTACTGATGCCTCCAATTACGCCATAGGCGCGATACTATCCCAGGGAGAATTGGGTAAAGATAGACCTATCGCCTATGCATCCCGCACTTTAAATAAAAGTGACTGTAACTATAACACCACCGAAAAGGAATTGCTTGCTATATTGTTTGGATGCAAAACATTCCGTCCGTACTTGTACGGCAGGACCTTCCAAATTGTCACTGACCATCGACCTCTAAAATGGCTTTTCAATCATAAAGACCCTGGTAGTAATTCAGTCATTAGTAGCAAAAATTTTCATTCTAATGTAGCGATCATAGAACATAACGAAAGCTTACTTAAAACTACATGCCAGAATATCATTGTACCTACCTCAGTCGATATGGATGAGTCCATCCCTTATGTAGAAAACATAATATCCAATCTTGCCGACAAGGATACCTTTCTTGCACGCGACAGAAGCCTTTATTCGTCCTTAATTCACCAAGATCATAATAAAAAATATTACTTCCTATTTACAAAAATTAATCATTTCGACACAACTTCTTATTCAGATATATTTGAAAGCCTTAAAAACCTTAGAAATGAACTAATAGTTTGCCATAGCGACGAAGTCAAATCTATAGCAATTACTGATTTCAAAAATCCGTTCGATAAGCACTATTTCACCAAAATCTATAATATTATTCTGTATTTATTTAATAACACTGGCATAGAAATATATATTTACCATAATAACATTCAATACCCGTCACTAAGCGAAATCAAACAAATTCATAGAGATAATCACGACTTACCTGCTGCTGGTCATGTAGGATCGACTAGAACGTACAGTAGAATAGCCGAACGCTACTACTGGAAGGGCATGCGATCAGACGTACAGGACTATGTAAAATCGTGTCAACTATGCCAAACTAATAAAGCGCTTCCTCAAACGAATAGAGCTCCCATGCAGATCACTAGTACCGCAAACACAGCCTTCGAAAAGGTATTTCTTGACATAGTAGGTCCATTACCAGAGTCTGGTAGTGCTAAGCTAATATACATCCTTACATTACAAGATGACCTTACGAAATACTCAGCAGCGTATCCCATTAGGAGCACGACAGCAGAAGAAACCAGCGAATGTCTTATACATTTCATATCCGTATTCGGTATCCCTAAATATATAGTATCAGACCAAGGAACCAACTTTACTGCCGACCTCTTTAAACAAACATGCTCTTTCCTCAGAATAAAAAAATTTGGTCGACTCCTTACCATCCTCAGAGACAAGGTGCCTTAGAGAGAAGCCACTCCACTTTGAAGGAGTATCTTAAGTCATACATTGATCAAAGCCCAGAATCCTGGTCAAAATATGTATATACCGCTATGTTAGCCTACAATACCAATATTCATTGCACAACAAACTTTACACCCCACGAGCTTGTTTTTGGAAAAAAGCCATATATACCTAATTCAATTTATGAGAATAACGTAGACGCAACTTACCCCGAGTATGTAAGAATACTTCAACAGCGATTACAGTATTCGCAGTAAAAGGCTATTGAGAACATCCAGAGCTCAAAGGAAAGATCTAAGAACTACTATGATAGTTAGACACGTCCCGTCAACTACAGAATAGGTGACTATGTTTATTTAAAAAACCACTTGAGAATGGACAAAGCATTATCTCCCGTTTGGAAAGGCCCGTTCAAGATAGTTAAGTTGCATGGCAACAATAATGCATCCCTATTAATAAATAAGAAAGATGTAAAACACCACTTTGACGAGCTAAAATTAGCTCATATAGGCCCTAGATCAGTTTAGTCTTAATTATAGAAACTTAAGTATTGTATAATATAATAGTTTAAACTTTTACAGTACCATTGCTAAGAGCTTTCCGGATATAATACGTCCAGTAAAGAATGGTCCCGGAATCTATTTCGACCCGATTGGTTCCGTGAAAATAATTAATGGACATTTAAGTGTAGTGGTACCCATAGATGTATCTTTTATTAGCCCTCACCTCAATAATATAAATGATATTTTACATTCAATTGACAATATATGTATTCAAAGTAATGTATTCGATACTTCAGTATGTAATCAAATTATTCAATCGCACCGAGTCAGATATACTGATATGACTAGAGACTTTAATGCTATTTCTCACCTGCTCACTCAGAGAGTAAAACGATCCTCATGGTTTGGCGGCGTCGGTACCGTTATGAAACATCTCTTTGGCACAATGGACGAGGACGACGCTATTCAATATAATAACGCCATTCAAGAACTTAACAATAATCAAAAACAATTAGCTACTTATATGAAAGAAAATATATTATTAACAACTTCAACGCTTACTGCATTTAATGAAATAATTAATCAACTCGTTGAAAATGAAAAGTCCTTGAATAGCGCTATCAACTTCTTATCTAATAATCTAGTAAATTTGACTAATATATCTGAAAATTTAACTATTAAGGTTAAAATAATGGAGATTTTAACCATGTTAGAGAATAGTATACTTACTTACCTTCTCTTTTAAGTTAGAAGATATATGTAATGGGTTAATGTTTAGTAAAAATAATGTACTATATGCCGCTATATGTTCTCCTGAAGAACTGTATAACGATTTAGTTGCTAACTTTCGTTTATTACCTAGCTCTAAGGAATTGCCTATTGTCCTAAGCATAAGTAACATCCATGTACTTATGCAAATGTCTAGAATAAGTTCATACTATTCCGAGAATAAGATCATTTTTGTAATTAAGATCCCATTTGTTAACCCTTTAGAATTTATCTTGTATAATACATTACCCTTACCTAGACCACAGTATAATGATACTTATATAACTATTATTCCCACTACGTCACACATAGGGTTCTCTAGAGATAAGAATCAATATTGTCTTGTAAATAACCCTAAAGAATGTCAATCTATGAACCAATACTATATTTGTGATAAGATAAATATTCTATCCAGTGTAGCTCAGCCTATTTGTGAGAACTAAATAGAATCTAAAACTCTGTTTATGTATCCCAAAGAATGTGAAACGAAATATGTGAAAGGTAACATCGAAATCTGGCAAGAACTGTACGATAGTAATTATATATTTGTTATATCAAAAATTACAAAATTCACACTTGATTGTTCAAATGATCATGTTTACGAAACAAATATAAATGACACAGGTATAATTAATATTCCAGATGGCTGTATTGGCTACTGTAAAAACACACAGTTACCATCAAAACAAAATATTAAAATAAATTTAACACATATAGATTTAGATTTAGACATATAGATTACAATACGATTAAACTAAATAATATAAGTATACCAAAATTGCTAGACCGTAAGTATTGTGAAGTAAACATTAAACACACAAGTTTCCAACCTTTAATTAATTATAAAGAAAATTTTGATTTACTAAAACAAAAATTTGAGAAGATCATTGAACAACCAAGCGTCCAAACTTATGGACATTACTATGTCCCATTCATATCCTATTTTGTTTTAGCTTGTATTTCTATTTTATGCTATAAATTGTATAAATGCTACTATGTAAACCGTTGCACTCTTCCCTCTCAATCACTCAATATCACCAATCCTAATTCTCCTACCGAAATTGAACTTACCACTCCTGAAGAACTCCCTCGGCTCCGCATATTAATATAAACTTCACCTTAGGGTGTAAGTTTAGTCTTAAACGGGGGGCTGTTACAGGCCACTCTAACCACTGAACCTGCTATCCCTAACAGTTAAATCCCTTACTCAGCATACCTGTTAGTTATCGTAATAAACGCTACCATAATCCCCATCAGTCCGTTCCTATCCTCCACGGTGCGCGGTAGTCCCAAATCACTCTCATCATTGTATTCATTGTATTTCATTGTCAAGGACAAAATAAATCATCCTCAAATTTAAAAACTGTTTTTTAGAAACGCTTTCTCAAGTCGCATCGTAACAGTACGTAGCTGTGGGCATTCTCTAGTCAGTTAATAAAATTTAAACAACGAAGGTCAAATAAATCGACCTTTTTTCTGAATTTACCTTATTAGGAGGTATTCGAGCAGTCGTATCGCCTGATGGTAAATGATTCCCGCCACCCATGGACATCCGCTACATCAGAAATATCACCAGGGCATTGCCAGCCTGGATAGGACAAGAAATAGGAGAAGTCGATGAAGGAGAAGGGAAAGCGGATGAGGCGTCCGGCACTCTATCACCGAAAGAAACGCAACACAATATTATTATAATGGCACTTTATGTCGATATTTTATAAAATCACTGAATTTTTCAAATTAAATTTATATTTTGGTCCTACCCGAGTTTTAATTATTAAACTTTTTCTTCTTGCATTACATTTCAAAACAGCAGAAAAGAAATGCTGTGGTAATCTCCCTAAAATTATTTGTACAACGCCATCAAGTCCAAAGTCGTCAAAAGGTGAGGCATTCGTCTGATATTTATAAAGTTTGTTTGTACAAAAACTCGTTACATTTCTTGACATTTTTAAGAAACGAAGGCACATTTTCGTCACACCAAGAGTGAAAAATATTGTTATTTTAGACCGAGCAATGTCCTTTGAAAAGTTTAATATCGCAATGTCTTTATTTAACATTTTTTAAATCTTCATTGTCCCTTTTTTGAGTGACTGCTTAGTTGAATTAGGAAATGTTAGTCTTTCTCACGATATTAAATTAACTTTTAAAAAATTGGTGCCAGCGATTTCCACAATGTATTTTTTTAAATTTCATCTGCAATATCTAGCCGAAATTTTACCAGCAAGCAATATAACGCGCGTAACTAATCATCATCATCATCAGCCTTTAAAAGTCCACTGCTGGACTAGGCCTCTCCTTTGAATGGAGGAATTGGCCTACTATACCACGCTGGCCAAACGGGTTGGTATAGGGTTTGTATCAAGTTTTTCTTCTCTTACAGTGCTGTTCTGGGCATAATATGCTCCCTCTGTCGTACACCCACGGGGTGATATGAGGTGGTGAAATGCCGTATTCTTAATTCGTCACCACACGGAAACGGCGTAACTAATAGTTACGTAAAAATTGCCCTATGTGTTATATGGTGTTCCGCTGAACATAACAATATGTTTGAAATTGTCTTTCGGAATAAATACCACGTACATTTGTACTTTTAAGGTATCTTTTTAGGTATCATACTTTTTGATGACTTTATTATAAAATAAAGGAATTCAAATAAAACACTCGTTGTACCACAGAATCATAGACAATATATATTCATAGATAAGCCATATACTCATTCTAGAAAAAGAAAGATACCACAGAGTATACAAGTAATTTTATATTGAACAGTTATGGAAAGGCGGGGAATTTAAATATTAGTTCAACACTCCTGCCAAATTCAAGCCTTCCATGTACCAAATTAATTACAATAGTAGGTAACAACATAGTAAACACATCAATTTAAATTAAGGATTACATAACATATCAATAGATAACATTCCAATTTTGTCTCTCAGATATTGAAATTTATCTCTAGGTAAAGCCTTAGTTAGGAAGTCAGCAAGCTGATTGCTTGTTGAAACATATTTAAGACTTTGGCGCAATACTTTTCTTTAATAAAATTATATTTAGTGTCTATATGTTTGCACCTCTTGTGAAAGTTTATGTTTTTAATAACACTGATTGCACTTTGATTGTCTATATGTAGTACTATGGTTTGTTGCTTTAATTCACCCAAGTCACATAGCAATTGTTTAATCCAAATAGCTTCTTTGGTGGCAGCACAGGCTGCCATAAATTCAGCTTCTGTTGTAGATAGAGCAACAGTGTGTTGCCTTTGACTGGACCATGTCACGGCAGCTCCATTTTTAATGAATATGTATCCAGTCGTTGACCTTCTGGTTGTGATGTCATTGGCATAATCAGCATCACTGTAGCCAATTAGCTCTGAACATTTCAATGCTGATTGGTAACATAGACCATAATTGACAGTATCTTTGAGATACTTAAAAATTTTCTTGGCAGCTGTCCAGTGAGATTCATTATAGCAGTTCAAAAATCTACTCACCAAGCTTACAGCGAACATTACGTCTGGTCGACTTACTATGGCAACATGCATCAGAGAACCAACTGCTTCTCGGTAAGGAAGATTCTTGTCGGGCTGGTGCTCACTTTTCTCCAGCTTAGAATGAGGATCAACTGGAACGCTGTTGGGGTTGGCATTTTCCATATTAAATTTATTTAATAACTGTTTAATATATTTAGATTGATGTATAAAGATGTATTTGTCAGAAACTTGAATGTCCATTCCAACAAAATTTCCAGGTGGGCATATTGTCATATCAAAGATTGTTTTCAAATCATTTGTTACAGATTGCAGAACAGACCTTGATTTTGAAAATAGAAGCCCGTCATCGACATAAATACAGAGATAACACTTTGTTCCTTTGACATTTGCGACATAGACACATTGATCTGCTTTACTATTTATGAAACCAAATTTCTGAAGTACAGAATTAAATGTAGTATTCCAGCACCGTGGTGCTTGTTTCAGACCATACAGTGACTTTATTAATTTACATACTTTATTGGGTTCATATATTAGACCTTCAGGGGGATACATGTATATGTGTTCTTCCAGTTCCCCATACAGAAAAGCTGTCTTAATATCAAGTTGAAGAATTTCATAACCATTTTGAGCAGCTAGAGATAATAATAATCGTACTGAATCATACCTGACCGTGGGTGAAAATGTTTCTTTATAGTCTATACCTTTCGCTTGTGCATAACCCTTTGCACATAACCTGGACTTGAAGCGGGGACCCGTTGGTTGATCTTTGACTCTGAAAACCCATTTAGAGCCAATGATGTTTGTATTTTCAGGTTTGTTTACCAATATCCATGTACCATTTCTTTTATGGGCTTCAAGTTCCTCTTCAATAGACTTTTTCCATTTTTCAGCATTCTCACAACTAATAGCTTCTTTGTATGTTTCAGGGATTTGCTCAGGTACTAAGCATTCATCATAGCAAAGGTAAGTTTGTTGTTTATTTTTATTTCTAGGTCTCAATGTTATGTTGCTTCGGGAGGGAGTATCAATTTTACCATCTGGTAAGTATTCATCTGAATCTGAGTTATTTTTAACAGTATTGTATGAGCTATCTGAGCTATAGGAATCTTTTATGCTTTCTTCATTGGACTCATTTGATATTAAAATGTCTTCATTACTTTTGGGATGTATATCTAATGTTTTATTTTCTGTTTCAGACAATTCCAGAGCGGCATAGTTTCTCTTCACAGTGGATTCAAGAAATACAGCATCCCTGCTCTTTATAACAGCTCTGGTGTTTGGTATTATGAACCTGTATCCTTTTGTGTTCTCGCAATAGCCAATAAAGATCATCTTCTGTGCTTTTGGATCCCACTTTTTGCGTTTTTTTTTAGGCAGGTGGACCATAGCTTCACACCCAAACACTTTCATATGACTGACATTTGGTTTATGACCAGACCAAACTTCTTCAGGGGTTTTAAACAATAAGGATCTAGTTGGAGATCTGTTTATGATATATGCAGCAGTTTTTATGGCCTCAGCCCAGAAAAACTTCGCCAAGCCAGCATTCAGGATCATACACTTTGCTCTCTCAACTAGAGTCCTGTTTAGCCTCTCTGCAGCTCCATTTTGTTCTGGAGTATAAGGTGTTGACGTTTGATGTCTTATTCCAGCACTTATTAGGAAGTCAAGGAATGGTTTGTTGACATATTCTAGGCCATTGTCAGTCCGAATACATTTGAGTTTACATTCAGTTTGATTTTCAGCTTCTGTTTTGAACTCTTTGAATTTTGACAATACCTCTGTTTTGTTGTTCAAAATGTACACAAATACCTTTTTCGAATAATTGTCCAAAAATGTTAAGAAGTATTTAGCCCCTCCTAATGACTGTGTTTCCATGGGGCCACACAAGTCAGAATGCACCAGTTCCAATAGCTTTGAGGAATGTGATCCTTGACTCTTGAAAGGCAATCTTGTTTGCTTGCCCTCTTGACATGTTATACAAGTTACATTGTTCATTTGTTTATCAGATAATGTTAATCCTTCAGAACATTCTTTCAATTTTTTCAGGGTGTCAAAGTTCAGATGACCCATCCGTTGGTGCCATAAAAATATATCATCTTGTTTAACATCAGACATGCATGCATAATCAGTATTCATGTTAAGCCGGTACATGTTGTTAACTTTTGTTGCTGTTGCTACAATAACATTTTGTTGGTTCAGTATAACACAGCCTTTAGAATCAAATTTAACTTGACCACCCTTTTCGGTAATTTGATGTACAGATATTAAATTCACTGCAAGTTCCGGTACATACAAGACATTTGTAAACAAAATTGTGTTTGACTGATTTTCTCCATTCAGTGTATTCAAGGTCACATCACCGGAGCTACTTACTGAAAGTGTTTTGTTATTAGCAACTTTGATTTGCTCTATAGGTGGTGAGTGTTTGTTTTGAAGAAGGTTTTGATATCTCGTCATGTGCATGGTTGCCCCAGAATTAATGTACCATGCAGAGCTGTTGTTGTCAAACGGAGTGACAAATGCGGCAGCATATGAACTATTTGATTTAACAACCTTTTCTTTCGGTTTTGACCTGCATTCTGGACTCTTGTGTCCATATTTATTACACTGAAAACATCTAGGACCTTTGTTGAACTTTTTTTTCACATTCTTGGTTTGAGAATCATGAGCAGATGTAAAAGCAGAGTTACTGTTTTCAGATTTTACTTCTTGGAGCAATTTAGATTTAACAGAGTCTGCGCTTATTTTCATCCCTGAGCTTTCTATAGCAAGGATCATTGGTTTATAATGTTCAGGTAGTCCGGAGAGTAAAAGTGTTCCAAGCCACTCATCATCAACTTTGAATCCTATATTTCGGAGTTTGTGCGCTGTAGACATTATCTTACTCACGTATTCGCCTATATTTTGGTAACTAGAGAGTGTAGTTGTACAGAGATCACGTAGTAGGCCAACTCTGCGTGTAAGCCCCGAGTCGTCGAAAGCATGGGACAGGTTTTCCCACACTTCTTTTGCTGTTTCTGCCTCTTGGATATGTACGAAGTTGATACTGTCGACAAGTAAAATGATTTTGGATTTTGCTTTTGTGTCCTTTTTCTTGTCAATTGGTTCGTTGTTGGGATTTTCAATACATTCCCAAAGCTCTTCATGTTGGAGGTATGTTTTAACAGCAAATCGCCAGGTACTGTAGTTTTCTCGGCCTGTTAGTTTTTCTATAAGTGCCAGAGGATTGCTACTAGCCATGATAATTGGTATTTTAACGACTTGACGATTTGTTAAAAGTGAACCACGCTGCTTTTAGGTTATGTCGGCACACTACCAATTCGCCGGCTCGAAACTGTTTATAAATTGAATTTATGCGTATGATTAACTTTGCAGACACTTTTCTTTACAACTTGGGCTTTACTGGGCCCATAACCTGACGACTTTATTATAAAATAAAGGAATTCAAATAAAACACTCGTTGTACCACAGAATCATAAACAATATATATTCATAGATAAGCCATATACTCATTCTAGAAAAAGAAAGATACCACAGAGTATACAAGTAATTTTATATTGAACAGTTATGGAAAGGCGGGGAATTTAAATATTAGTTCAACACTTTTAAGTTGGTAATTCTACGCAAATTCCTGTGATAAAACAAAATATGTCAAAAGTAACTCAAGATTGTTCTTAAATTAAACCACTTTAAGTTAATCAGTACTAATGGACTTCTTGTTAGTCCAAGATCCCAGATCCACCAGACCTACGTCATTTTAGCAAAGCTGAAATTTTGAGGATTATTAGTATACAATTTTGTTAAGAGGTATGCCGAACCACTAGCTTGAAAGCCGGGCCATTTCACAGGTAGCGCGAAGTAAAGGTACCAAAAAAACATACTCACTTACGATAAAGTAGCAAAGCTGGTATTCAAATATGTGTTTAAAAATACTGTCTAAAATTGAAATTCATTATTGCCAGACACCTGCCGTGGGCCATTACTTCTGCCAGACGTCTTAAAGGTTACTTAAAAATGAAGTAAACTACGTCATTTTAGCAAACCTAAATTTGATATATGTTACATAAGATACTATTTTAAGACCCTTCCTAAGCAGCCAGACCATTCCGAAGGGCCGTTCGTCCAGCCAGACGCCATGAAACTTTCCCTGTGAGTGCGAGCGTGCGGCCATTATTCATACGCATGAATGCGTGTGAGTAAACTACATTGTCCCAAAATACTGTAGGAATATTATTTTGGGTATTATTACAAGAATAAAAGTGTAAAATATATTTTTTCACAAAAAATATATTTGTAGCGGCAAGCTACATAACACATATCTTCCCAATAAAGACGGAACTACTAAGCCAAACTACTACTGGCGCTGCGATATGTGTGCAAAAATTATATTTGTAGCTTGCCGCTATAAATATAATTTTTGTGAAAAAATATATTTTACACTTTTATTCTTGTAATAATACCCAAAATAATATTCCTACAGTCTTTTGGGACAATGTACTGTACTCACACGCATTCATGCGTATGAATAATGGCCGCACGCTCGCACTCACAGGGAAAGTTTCATGGCGTCTGGCTGGACGAACGGCCCTTCGGATTGGTCTGGCTGCTTAGGAAGGGTGTAAAAATAGTATCTTAAGTAACATATATCAAATTTAGCTTTGCTAAAATGACGTAGTTTGCTTCATTTTTAAGTAACGTTTAAGACATCTGGCAGAAGTAATGGCCCACGGCAGGTGTCTGGCAATAATGAATTTCAATTTTAGACAGTATTTTTAAACACATATTTGAATACCAGCTTTGCTACTTTAACGTAAGTGAGTATGTTTTTTTGGTACCTTTACTTCGCGCTACCTGTGAAATGGCCCGGCTTTCAAGCTAGTGGTTCGGCATACCTCTTAACAAAATTGTATACTAATAATCCTCAAAATTTCAGCTTTGCTAAAATGACGTAGGTCTGGCGGCTCCGGGATCTTACTCGTTAGCTTGTATTCAATCGATTTGTAAAGATCTTTTTTTTATTATTTAATTGATTTGTCGTTTTTATCAATGTATTGAAGTGGGGTAAGGTATGTCAATATCCGTGAATCATAAATTTTAAGGCTAAAGTGTTTCGTTGCTTAATACTAGTATATAGTATAATACTAGTTAGGAGCAACGAAAGTACGTACGTAGTATATTATGATCTTGAGTGCCATGGCTTCTCCGGTCTTCCCTTAAAATATCGTTTAACTTTATACCCTCTTTATCTCCAGAGCATTGTTTTCGCTACTTAACTAACACGCCACGCCGTAAAGCCGTAAAAATATCGTAAAATCTCATTCATACCCCATCCCGTTCCATCTGCTGTGTTTCATATCGGACATAAAACCATTCTTCAAGTGTGGCTCCATTGTAACTGTGATTAGTCGAAGAACCCTCAGAGTCTCGAAGTCTTATCAATATCAATTCTGTGATTTCGCTTAGTAACTTTTCAATAGAGTCGTATTAACTTGGTGTCAAATTAATACATTGCCCGTGTGATGTTGTTGATACTTACACATACACACATACACAGACTCACGCCTGTTTTCCCAGAAGGGGTAGGCAGAGGCATATTAAACGCCCACTTTTCGCCAGTGTTTTGATCCCACGTAATAGGTGGCAAGCCTATTGCCGCTTATCGGGATATTTTGTTTGCCAGAGCCTCGTCCGTTGATCGGCAGGTGCACCACTTGCAGGTGAGGTTGGCTTGGGACCCTAAGTTCTTGGTGGGAACCCTATGCACCTGTTGATACTTAACTTTTGATATTAGTTTTTTTTTTAAATTGCTAATCGCCAGTCACATGATTGACCGAGATATTTTCCTGCTCTATGACAAAGTGACACTTAACTAATGTTTCCGATGTATAAATCTGTATATATAAAATCCTTGCGTTACTGACTGACTGACAGACAAGCTACAGCCAAAACTATTGGGCGTAAGAAGCTGAAATTTGGCATGTATGTTCCTGAGGGACCGCAGGGGTGCACTAAGAAGGGATTTCTCGAAATTCCCACGGGATCGGGCAAAACGGGTATATTAAATAATGTGCGGGCGTAGCTGCGCGCATCATCTAGTTGTATGATAAAAATATATGACTAATAATAATGTAAAGTTTCCATTCTGGATTGCGAGCTATAAAGTATGCCTGGCTTGACGCCTGGACTTTTAGCAAGTCAATTCACTGAAATTGGCGAGTAATTTTATATTTACAAATTATTATGAAAATGCATGAGTCATTTTCTACTTGTCAATACATGACTCACAAAATTCTGGATCCATTTTCTAGATAAAAAACATTTCCAATATAATAATGGCACTTATCAATTTTATAAGATCTATCAGACTTACCGCTAGAAGAAGGCATTTGATAAGTTCCTTCGACCAGTCTTCAGATTGTTACTTTACATATAACTCCAGTTATCTCCGATTAAATATAACTCCACCCTAATATGTGCTGTAAAATTTAACTGCCTATTATTTTCGTTCTAAGATCCATCGAGAGAATATGTAACGAATGAGAAAGCGGGATATTAAATTTGAATAGGTGTGAGGTGATATATACTCTCCAATATTCTAATTTTTGTTTTGCTTCCAAACCAATCAATATTATAAATTGGCGGGATTGTAATAAGTTCATCATACATTTCATGAAGGAAAATTGAAAATAACGAATATCTTTAACTTTCAGGCAAATTTTAAAAGAGTTGCACTTGAGAGATATGTAATTATATTTAGGCTGTGGGCTGAAATTACTGATATCCAAGTATTTATACATATATAAGAGGATAGTGGCAGTTAAATGACACTGACATGACGTTTGACAGTTAAACTGTCAAACGTGTAAATAAGGTGTACGCAAAGAGATAGTTATTCTTCAATATAAGTCAACAGGCTCGGCTAGTTCGTCCTATTCTCCTTCGACGACGGCTCAGGTACGATATGGTTCTGACTATTTAACTGCCACTGTGTTCCAATATTCTGTGTTGCTTGTTCTTTTGTTTCATCATCTAGGAAACAATGTTAGATACTGTAATCATTATCTTATTGATATTGTGGGTAGTTTGATCCTTTGTGAGATATTAAAGCTTGTAATATAGGATAGAATAATATACTGTGGATCAAGTTGTATCAATGAGATTCATTATATACCCGTGGTAAACATTTAGTGAATTGTGTTGATGCTAAATAATGCTTATTATGTTCTGTTGTAAGACAGACCTTTCTATTAATACAAAACTACCCACAACATTGATATTTGATATAAATTGGCTGTACCACTGTTTGTTAATTATTACTTATTGAAAAGAATGATCAAGAGTTTTATTGCCCGTTCTTTCTCTTGGTTCTATGCCTTTGCTTTGGGAACTGGGCTCTAAATGTAAATGTTGAATCACGACGTAATCTAAAGATATATCCTTGTGCCAAACTGAATAAATGAAAGTATGATTTGATAGTTGTCTCTTTTATTTATCAAAACTGTCTCTACACTATAGGGAGCTTCCCTGATTCTGACAGCAAGTTCCAGAGTCTCCTCATCGTGATCCCATGACTCTGCCTAAGCCCGTCAACGTTCAGCTGACGATGGAGAACGATTGCCCTACGATCCAGTAGCAACGATGCCGAGAGCAAGCCGGTGGATGAGTATCGACTACATATCTTAACGATCTGCAACAGTATGCTGAAGCCAACAGCAACAATCAACTGCAAACGCTGGTAATGTACTTCCACCAAGATTATATCTATTTATTTATTTATTTATTAGCTTTAGGATTGTCTACATTACATACACTAATACAGTCAAATATAAAAAAAGGCAAACAGACATTTCTAGTGCTGTAACACTTACAGACAACCACAACATGCAGTGATTAACAAATAATGACAATATTAACAATTAACAAAATTTTTTGCAATCAGTTATATAAATACAATGTTATAAATAAATTAATTAAAATTAAACAAAAAATTAGATTAAATTACAATAAAATAAATTAAGTTACGGAAAGTCTATGTCAGTTCTGTTATTAAAAAAAACAAAATATTCATAAATTATTTAATAAATGCTAAAAGTGTAAATGTCATTTTACAAAAAATTATGCAAAAATAAATATAAAATTAATACAGATATAAATATTTTAATGACTATCTTCGTTTCTTATGTTATCTATGACTCAGTAAGACAGTTTATAATGTGTTTCTTAAATTGATCCCGTTTGTCAGACATTAAATCAATCGGGCATAACTTAGCAATCGAGTTGTAGCGAGCAGGTGTCCTGTTAAGGGGGGCAAATTAACTATAGCCATGAATGGTCGAAAAATATGACTAGTGTGTTTGTGGTACCAGGTTCTTTTAATATGTTCATCAAAAATGTATCTGAGTATAAAACTATGTAGGTAATAGCGAAAAAGTTACAGAAAATGTATAATAGATTTATTTTGATAGTAGCTGATATTGTTCTTATCTGTTGGAATTTAAATAGGAAACATTTGTAGTGATTGATTGTGTTGTGCTTTGTTGATAACTCTTTCTAGTGTACTGATTGGCGTAATCGTGCTGCATAATTGAATTCCAAGAATGAAGTGCTCTGACGAATCTTTGCATTACGAGTCGAATATGAAATGCAGGTAGGTAGAATACACTTCAGAGGTTTCTTCATTAAGTTTGTGTTGGCTGTGTATTCATTACATACAGACCAATATTGCGATGTAGGAATGTGCCTTAGCTCTGTATGAAGCTGTAGTTAAATTTTTGCCACAATTACCAAATTAATCAGTTCATGCTATATAGTTTTATTAAATCGGATCCAAACTATAACGAAAGAAAAAAAAAGAATATTTTAAAGGGTAAGCTCTTGAATGTGTTGCCCTGGATATAAGACTACGAAACTGTATATTTATCTTCAACATATCCTTGAAATATACTCGTATTTTTAACTGGTTAATAATTGTTTATGGCACTAAAATTTATGTATCGAATTACAAATAATACACTTTCTATAATTGTTTAGTGAGTCATTGTGATGTACCCAGATAATTTCCAGCAGAGTACTTGCAATAGACATACTTATGATTTTGTTACTTTGATTTCTATTGGAAGAACAAAACCAAATGCCTTCATTTTGCCTCAGAGGCACCACATTTGAATGACACGTTGTAAAGATAACCTATTAGTTTTGTATAACTATAACTACAAGCGAACTGTTGTGTGTAGGTACAGAAATACTCTATTATTATATAAAGCGTGTCTGTGTCTAGCTAGATCATATCGATAAAATGATAGTTTCGTTTAGTAACTATTTTCTTTTATTTTTTAAACATAACTTATCCTTCTGAGGCCTGAGGGGTCATATATGCTACGTCTAAATATATAGCTCAAGATATTTTTATTAAAAAGTAAATATTGAAGAATGTTGTATTATATTACATAAGATTAAATTGACTTTTTATAGAAAGTGACATCATTTTGCTTATGTCTGGCACTATTAGATGGCAGTGTATCCAATATTTTCAAGTAGTGGTATTTTGGTTGATAATTTCCTGTTATTTATAACGATAATAGCAGATAAAATAGTTAAAATGAAATGTGTAATAAATGCAGACATCTGTCTAATTAAATGGATCTGAAATAAGCACATAGTTATTGATTCAATTTGAAAATAGTTCCATATTACATCACTGATTTTTTTCGAAAACATTCTCATTGTTTACTTATCCATTCTCGGAAATAATACAAGTTAATTAAATACATTAATAAAATATGAAATGGTATTTATTTTATCTGCTTTTATTCATTTAAATTATGTATTTTTATTATGAAGTGCCATGTGCCGTGAATTGTTAAACTGTAAACCTATTAAGACCGTATAGTAATAATCAATCTCAGGATTAGCTCTCGGTAATGAACAATCTTATCAATTTAGTATCTCGGGTATATACACTGCGATAGATTAGCTATTTAGAGATATTTTTTATGCAAAGATATACATGTGTACCTGAACTTTGTGTGGTTCAATTGTAGGAGACTATGGCAATAATGATTAAAATGGGATTTAATCATTCTAGGTGCTTGAAGAGTTTTATGTATTTATTTTAAACAATACTTACATGTAAGCTTACTATTTTTATACCAAAACTGTTACAAGTCGCAAAATCTTAATTATAATGAAACTGAATGAACCAGATACCTAACAGAAAATACGTAAGAAACCGAATTAAAAACGATGTCAGCGTTCTGATTGTGTAAATGGAATTAAATGGCCACAATTTCATAATACAATTGATAAATTAAACTGAAATTGATGAAATTAAATAAGATATTCTACTAAATATAATAAATATTTGTATAAGTACATTGATGTTTATAGGTGTTGCGACCTAAATAAATAAATCTAGGTATGTATATTTGACTTATAGATATTGAAATATTAACCGACTGGTCTGAATTTAAACTTATTTTAACTAGTGTCTTGTTTGACTTTCTACATGACTATTTATTATTTTTTAGTTTCTTACCAAGAGTATTTTTACTGGCTTTTGCGTCTAGTTTAACTTTAGGCAGTTCACTGACTATTGGTAACATAAATAAGCTATTTACTAAATTGGTTCATTTTTGGTTACTGGTTATTTATTTATACTTTTGTACTGTTTGTACCTGCAATACATTCAGGTTAATTCAGTTTATAGCATTCCATACATTTACAGGTGGTAGACTTACAATTAGGAAACATTAATTATTATGGAACACTATTAGGAGAGAGAAGCAGTTTAGTAATATACTATAATAAAGTCTATGTATTATACATAGGTGCATTTGATATTATAGTTGAAAGATATATTATAGTAACATGCTGCTGCATTTAATAGGGCCTGCTGCATTTATTATTCTACATTGATAACATTTTAGTGTATTATTAATATAGATATCAATTTTGATAATGATTTTGATAATCGTTTTGATAATGATTTTGATAATGATTTTGACAATGATTTTGACAATGATTTTGATGTTGATGATGTCGATCACATTGCCTACAAACTGCTGAAGTCTTTCGCCTTGTTCTAGTCTGGACTCATGTGCAGCAGGTGTGGGGCTAGATAGTATCAAGGAGATTGACCGTTGTTACTTGTCTATTTAATGTGAAAGGAAGGGCAATGGCAATGACAGTGTATTAGAATAAAGTATTGTCCTAGTGTTACACTACTGTTATCATACAAGTAGGTACCTACCTGCATACTTGTAAATTAGTGAAATCAAATTTAGTTATTTAACTCAGTTGTGAATTTCAATTATTTATTTTATTTCAATTATTTTCAATTTTTTATTCTTAAAAACGTTACTTAAATTTTTATGATGCTTCGTAGTGGCTCCTTTTGTACTATATTATTGTTGTGGATTGTGTATTATTATAATTTGTGGATGGATGCAGTGGTGTAATATTGTAAAATTAAAGCTGTACTTCTATGTAACATGTGTATTGTGAATGTTAATGATCCCTTCATAGAATAGTAAATACAATTTGTAACAATGGTATCAAAGTAGCTGATACAGAAAACTTATTTCTAGACTCTCAAAATGAAACCGTAGTTACATTAAATATGAGACCAGTTTATTTTTGTGTACATGTTTCGTACAAAGTGATTGTTGTTGTGATACTATTCTTATAATTGAACTTACTTAGATGACGACGTAAGTCAGTATAGCCGTAGCGGACGTAACGATACTATAATTTTTAGATGGTTTTAATCAATATGGTAAAATTAATTGTTACATAATACAGGGCGCCCGTTGGGCGATTGTTTAGTAAAGTGTTATTTATTGTACTTCGAGGACGAAGTAATTGTCAGTCTGGCCGTGAGAGATTTGTAATGATGTTTAGGCTGTGGGCTGAAATTACTGATATCCAAGTATTTATACATATATAAGAGGATAGTGGCAGTTAAATGACACTGACATGACGTTTGACAGTCAAACTGTCAAACGTGTAAATAAGGTGTACGCTAGCTATATAAGTCAACAGGCTCGGCTAGTTCGTCCTTTTCTCCTTCGACGACGGCTCAGGTACGATATGGTTCTGACTATTTAACTGCCACTGTGTTCCAATATTCTGTGTTGCTTGTTCTTTTGTTTCATCATCTAGGAAACAATGTTAGATACTGTAATCATTATCTTATTGATATTGTGGGTAGTTTGATCCTTTGTGAGATATTAAAGCTTGTAATATAGGATAGAATAATATACTGTGGATCAAGTTGTATCAATGAGATTCATTATATACCCGTGGTAAACATTTAGTAAATTGTGTTGATGCTAAATAATGCTTATTATGTTCTGTTGTAAGACAGACCTTTCTATTAATACAAAACTACCCACAACATTGATATTTGATATAAATTGGCTGTACCACTGTTTGTTAATTATTACTTATTGAAAAGAATGATCAAGAGTTTTATTGCCCGTTCTTTCTCTTGGTTCTATGCCTTTGCTTTGGGAACTGGGCTCTAAATGTAAATGTAGAATCACAACGTAATCTAAAGATATATCCTTGTGCCAAACTGAATAAATGAGAGTATGATTTGATAGTTGTCTCTTTTATTTATCAAAACTGTCTCTACACTATAGGGAGCTTTCCTGATTCTGACACACTCAATAATATCATAAATTGATAAAATCCATAATTACCACAGTTCTAGCATTATTCTATTTGAATCAAGACATCTCATTAGAGCCTGGATTCCGCTTTCAAGTCTAACCAGAATTTAAACAAAATATGATTTTTTGGTATTTTATTTATAGGATCATCAATAGTAGACAAAATTATATTACAACGGCTTTTGTCTTTGTTTTAGGCCAATAAAATATTCTACGACGAAAGTACAGTATTGTACAAGAATTTGTAAATTAGTTGTTTTAATTACAGTCTCACAACAGCATAAATTGAAATAAATATTCCAAGTCGCTTATCTTAAACTTCAGTATTATTTCAGAGATACGCAGCAGAGCCAGCTTTTGTGTTGTGTAGCTAATCAGCGACGATGTATGTATAAATTTGCACATATTTGCCTGAGAGAAGCGCTGGCGTGCCAGCATCGAGATAAATCGTTAGTATAACGCAGTTATGCGTATACTACGTTTGTGTACGGCATAATTTATGGAACAATAAATGTTTTGAAATATACAGAAACAATTACAATTTGATGTATAAGCAAGCCATCTGTTCATTGGTAAAATTATTATCTTTTAAAATCTTCCTTGCATGGCGAACCTGGTACGTAAATATAAATATTGAATCTTGACGTTCATAAGCGCCACATGACGCTACGACTTGTCTGATACACACATGTCAGTCGTCTCACTCCAGAAATGTTTCGTCATAAACTGTAAAGCAAGCCTCATGGTCCAAAAATCTTCCCCGAGCGCCTATGACTTGAGTCGCACCAGGATAGCGCTCGGATGATGATGATAAAGTATCTAGATTTCTCTTTGACTAAAAAACCGTACCTACACTGAAATATATCTAAATCGTAGCATCCAAAACAACTTTACATGAATTGCACCGTAATCTCCTGCAGCATCGCTTTATAATACACTTTACAAATAATAGAGATTTTATTCTGTCCGAAACAACAAGGCCTTTGTTCCTTCACGTTGCGGAACAAGCTTCGTTAATTAAGCCCAGCTATCAATCTGCTGAGTTGCGTCTTTCACTGTGGGTGGGAATCGGGCCCGATTTCCTGAGCAGGGCTGCTTTGCGGTTAATTGGTGGGCAAAAGGCTTATGGCAATTAATATGTATTTTACTAGTGAAGTTAACTTTTGGTACACATATTGTTAAGTGAAAAGAAAATATCCACATCTGTACTTTTATTTTACTTTAATTCTTAATAGCTATACTGTCTATTTGTGATGTTCAGTATTAGTTTCAAAGTGCTTACAATGGTCTGAAGTATTTGTTGTTTGTTGCTCACATTAAAATTTCATGTGCTGGGCAGCAATATGCAAGACACTAGTTATTCACCCCTCGAACTACTAATACCACTAATGTCTTTACAACGCAGGACTCCTCAAGGTTAGAGCTGCGATTGTCTATATTATCAAATATTTTACAAGGAAAGAAACATCATTAGTTTATTATGGTTCTACCAACATTTCAACTAACATACGTCCAAAAAAATGAAGCCTTATAAAACCCATGCCAAACCCAGGCAAACAATAGAAAAAATATAAGCATTATTCCATTATTCCTAAAAAAGGAAAACAACAAATTAAAACTCCTTACAACAAATAAATTCCATCTGGCAACCCTACAAGCGATCGCCATTAACATCGTTATTGTTGCCATCATTATTTTCAACATAGCCAGCTGTTATGAAGTTTTCTCTTTTAAATTTAATAAAGGGTTCGGTTACAAAGGGTATAGACAACAGGCCTGTTCATCAGATATTTTGTAATAATATACAGTTATCAAATCCACCCTTAGGAGTATTCAGTAGAATGCGTGGCTGGTGTAATAGTCAAAATTATTATACACGTCATTTTCAATTCAGCATTGTGACACCTCAGACATGTTCAAAGACAACTATAATTTCCGTTCAAATGCGGCATAACCGAATTAGAAACTTCAGTGACAACCTTTGTGTCCGTGAATTATGTAGCAGATAAACTGCAAGAGTGTTGTCTACACTGGATTCACCACGTTTCACGTTAACCGGCGAGTTACGTGGGAAACAAATGTCTTGCGCGGTAAACGGGGACGGGGGCACAATATGCTCGTTTGACGTCATGAGCGATGATTTGCATGCCAATCGACTTACCACTAGTGATGCCCAAGACCAGAGTAAGGAGTTACGGCAGAAATGTGGGCCCCGGGCTTTAGGGCGTAGGACTTAGATTACAACCGATGTAGCGCCAGGATCATAATGATTAAATATCCATTCTAAATAAATCTAGAAATAACTCTGTGTGTCACGATACTGTTATCAATTCGTCCCCTAAGGGAATAAATCAAATTCTACGTGGCTGGAATCGAAACACAATAATTTAATAGTTTAAAAAACTTGAACGATCCATAATTTATTTTTTGTTTTTACGTGCATTTATAAAAGCGTGTTTTTCTAGTGTTTTTTAAACTATTAATTTATTTGATACTTTTTGGTCTTTGATAACGAAATATTTTTAACAGTTATACATTTTAAGTAGGCGAATGAGCCCGCATCCTCTCCATCTCCGCCTGTGCGTCTGTATTACATGGTGATTTATAACAATCTAGCTCTTCAATCTGGAGACCACTAAGTGATTTTTCTCTACTGCCCAGCCGCAAAAGTACGAGACCCTCACTACACCATTGCATGGTCTACAATATATAATTGGTTTGTTATAACCTTGAAACCGGATCGTGTTCAAAGTCCATTACATGGCCTTTCACACAAGTACAAACACGACTATGATACGATAGTCCATGATGGAATGCCAGTGCCTATCTTCCGGCTTCATCATCAGACCTTGAAACCTAATCGTGGTCAAAGTTCATTACAAGACTTTTCTAAGAAATCCAAAACAACTGTGATACGATTTTCTATCATGAAGTTCCAGTTCATGTTTTCCAGCTCCATCATCAGATCAGTTTGACAGTACCATATCATTGTATTGTCATCAGAACTACATACAACTGCCAATTTTCATTACGCTAAGACCCTTGGAAGATGGTTAAATTAGTTACCTTAAATTCCATTATATAGTTACATACATGTCGAGTTCCAGTTCATATCTTCTGGCTCCATCATCAGATCAGTTTGACAGTACCATATTATTGTATTGTCATCAGAACTACATACAGCTACCAATTTTCATTACGCTAAGACCCTTGGAAGATGGTTAAATTAGTTAGCTTAGATTCCGTTACATAGTTACATACAAGACGACCTAATAAAAGCGTGTTAAAAATAAGATTATTCGATTTGATATAATGTTGTTGACTGGTTAATATTTTGATAAATTATTCCAGAATTGATACATTAAGTAGGCATCTTACCGTGATAAACAAATGATAAATTATTATTTTTCTGTAGCTCCTTTCAAAGTCTATCATAATACATCCCAGAATATAATTGCATGTCCATGATAAATTGTTTTTAAATTTATCACATAAAAACATTTATTAACGCAAGATATTTCAAATCTCTACCACAGTGATTGATCATATAATAACTGATGATAAATGTTGTAGGTAATAAGGCAGACTAATTAAAAAAAGAACAATGATGTTTTTATTGATTGATTTTCCTTGTTATTTCAGTGCTGTGTACATTTGTACCCTCTAAACAACCCTCAGTGCTTGCTGCATGTGATAATGACATTTCCTAACCTTGTGTAGTGTAAACATGCACGATACGACAGATACAAAGTATGACCTAATGAACTACAAGGTAAACAAACGTAGTAGTCGCACTTGACAGTTTACGTTTCATTGCATTACGTAGCACTTGTCGCTAGCAAAGAAAATATTTTTTGGCTTTTGATTAACACTATATTTGTAGAAGGTCACACAGCAACCAATGTACGTGACAAACTTTATGTATAGACTAAAAAAAGATCCGTAGCATTTTGACTATAATAATTTATATGATAAAAGGAGGTACCCCATATTGGCTGAAATTCAGCAATTATTTCTTCTCATCCATACAACTGCAGTTATATCTTGAGACCGCCATAGTTGTAGGTTGATAAGTGACTGACTAAAATGAACGTAGCACACTTTGTGTTGGCTGCATTTTGGTTTGTCGCAATTAGCATCTACACATGACAAAAGCGTTCAATTAGGTTAAGGAGTCAGCTGAACGTGTCCATCAAATAAAAGTTAAATGATGGACATATTTTGCTGACATCACGTTTAAATATTATAAATGTGAATAAAAGTTTTCTCTCGCTACAGCTTTCGGGCTTTAACCGATTAAGACATGTTGTCAATAACAATAATAATTCTCAATATGAAATAAAAGACTCAATAGAAAATACCGTTTAGCGTGAAATCGTTAACACAAAGTAAGCTCTGGGCAAAAACTAAATATTTTAGAAAGATACATAAACAAAGATCTCTAATGAAGCTGAAAATACCCAAAATGATAATAATTATGCGAGGTTACTCAAGAAATTCAAAACAGCGACCCGCAGCGTGGGTTAAGCCGCACTAAATTAATGGACACTAGAACGGGCAAGGTAAAAGGAGGGCGATAGATTTCAGTAAATCCAATGATCCCGCTCTACGGGCCTCTGTAAGTGGCGTCCATTATGCACAAGGAAAGTTTTATTTTATTTATTATCTGAAATTATTTATTGATTATGAAGTATAAAGGAAATCTTAGGCGTTTATCATATTTGCTTACAGCTTAGTAAAATTAGCTCTAGCTAAAAATGTATACACACAAACTTTAGGAATTGTGATATAAAAAATAAATTCTAATTTCATTGTAGCTTTTAAGTTTAAAAATGTACTTTAAGTGAATGTAACACTTAATTTGTTAGAGGAATAGGACTTAAGACCATGCTTTGTTATCTAAATAAAATAAAATCTTGTTGAGTATTCTTATACTTTACATTGTGACGTCAATCCTTGACGCATCACTCGGCCCGGTCGACCCCGCCGCCCGCGCCCTGTAACGGACAATAAATACGGCCGCGCGGCGATGGGAGCTCTCTTTTTGCTGCCTTCCGACCGAGCTAAGTGACCAGCTTTCCCTGACGGCCACCGGGCAGGCGGACCCTCAACAAATCCCTTACCATCGCCGAATCACGCGACCCTGTTTATATCTTTTCGAAAAACATTTTTTTTTGTAATTTTTTAGTAAGTAAAACGCTTTGCTAAATGATGTTTAGATTTACTTGAAGAATTAAATTTAATTTTTATTGTAACATTCAACTCACATTTTTCATTCTAAACACACCCAACGGCGATACAACGTTACAACATGTATTATATGGTAAAAATATATATACGCAACTATTCGTGCAGTAAAAATAAGGTAAAAAGGGACAACCGGGAAAATGTGGTGGTATTTTGTGTTAACCTTCATCACCATCGAAAATGTATTGTTATAATATAATAATGTTATGAGCAGGTATATCAATGTAGTAAAACAAAACTCAACAAAAAATCAACTAACTCACCAATCTAAATATTTAAAAAAAATCTGCTGAATCAAAAGACCTATTTTCTTACCAATATTTCGAAACAATACCCCCGAGCTGTGCATTTATGTTACCCTTAATTACAGTACTCAAGACAATAAAATGGATCGCAGGCAGACGTTTTGTAATTAATTATCCAACACCATTTGAAAAGACCTCGAAAAGAAAATATTGCTTCACTTGGTTTTGTATAGGAAATGCTTTGAAACCTTGCCGTTTATCTACGATTAATAAACTTTATCACAGATTTATTTTATGTAGGAGATTGGATAGAATCCTCATACTGGATAATTATGAGCCCATACACGGTCAGTTACATTATCTTATGGGTTAAAGAGGCAGTTACTTTGCTTTATTATAAAATCACTTGGTCACGAGTGTTTTTAAAAAATGTAAGAAATGGAACGCAACATAATTTAGTTCATTTAGTTACCGGCACCGCATCTCGGCGCCACAGAGTTTTTTTACTTGTCAAAGTTGCCAGGTTCAATCTTCCCTTTGTGTTTTGCGTTGTCGTTCATGTACTATAAAATTGTATTCGCATTTTCACATATTGGAAATATAAAAACTGTATCAAAATAACCGTGCTTTATTCATTGACTTTCCTACATGGTAGCAGCGCGTGGTTACCTTGAATAAAGTAATATCAGTGATATCGAAGTTTCTCGGAAAGAAATTGCGCCGGCCATTTCAGGGTTACGCAGAGAGCACGTGGCTGCCTTGAATTCGCATAATATGTTTCATCTGGAAAAAATGAATTTTGCCACCTGGAAGTTTAGCGCGAAAACCTACCTTGAACATGAGGGACTAAGGAATTGTGTGGAACCCGTAGCAGGACAGGTAGTAGATCCGGCGAAGGACATTTTGGCTAAGTCGAAGCTAATTTTATTGATCCATTCTCTGAACTATGTGCACATACTGGATTGTAAAACCGCAAAAGAGGTATGGACTAACCTCCACAATGCTTTTGATGATAATGGACTTACTAGAAAAGTAGGTTTACTTAAAGAATTGATCAACACTTCACTTGAGTCTAGCAGTGGCATTGAGGAGTATGTGAGCAGGATTATGAATGCAGCTCATAAATTACGGAATATAAACTTTGAAGTTGATGATGAATGGCTTGGCACGCTAATGCCGGCTGGTCTGCCTGACCAGTACAAGCCTATGATGATTGGGCTCGAGAGCTCGGGTGCAAAAATAAGTGCAGACTTAGTTAAGACCAAGCTATTGCAAGAAGTAGAAGTTCAGATTCAAGAACAGATTCAAATAGTGCGCTTTACTCACATAGAAAAAAGGGCAAACACGAAGCCCAGAAGTCTATGGCAATTAAAGGAACCCGTTGTTACAATCGCAATGGATATGGTCTTTTTGCAAGATATTGTTTTATAAAGAAAAAGAAGGAGCATCAGAAAAAAGAGGGTACAAGCTTCGCTGCAGCTTTTTCAGCCACAATTGGAGAAAATAATAAACAATGGTATATCGATTCTGGTGCATCCATGCACATGTGCAGTCATAGGAAATGGATGTACAATGTCCGCAAACCAATTGTAAAAACAATAACAGTAGCTAACAGTGAACCTTTGCTAGTGGAGGCTGCTGGTGAAATAAGTATAAACATAGCACAAGGAGGTAAAATACAATTGAAAAATGTATTATTTGTGGCCGGACTTGCAGCTAATTTGATTTCAGTCAGCACCATTACAAAAAATGGCTTAAAAGTTGTCTTCAACGATAAGGGATGTAATGTGAATGATGCCAGTGGAAAAATTATATGTTCAGATACATTAAAAAATAAATTATATATTCTCGACATGTCCATGGAAGAAATTCACTTGGCTGCAAGCATTTCTAGTTCTAGTGATATAAGGTTGTGGCATCTTAGGATGGCACATCTTAATGTTTCAGATTTGAAGAAGTTGCCAAGCTGTACTGAGGGAATTGTGCTAAAAAAGGGTGACCAAATTACAATGCAATATTCAAGTTGTCTTGAAGGAAGGCAGACAAGGCAGCCTTCAAAAATAAGAGCAACAAAGCCGTTGGAAATAATACACTCAGATTTGTGTGCACCAATAGAAAGTACATCATATGGAGGTATGAAATACTTTATTAGTTTCGTTGATGATTACAGCAGAATAGTACATGTGTATTTCACTAAAAAAAGCTAAGTATTTTAGATATATTTAGGATTTTAAAGGAAGAATTGAGAATCAACTAAGTACTGAAATTAAAACATTGAGAACAGATAACGGTAAAGAATACAGTAATTTTAATTTTGAGAGATACTTAGCTACTTGTGGAATTATACATCAGACATCAACTCCATACAGTCCTCAGCAAAATGGATTAGCGGAAAGAATGAACAGAACTCTTGTTGAAAAGGCTAGATGTATGATATCTAATGCTAATCTTGAGAAACCTGTATGGGCTGAAGCCATTATAGCCATAATTATAAGTATAAATTTAAATTGAAAGGTGTCTTCTACAGGGTTCCACTGCAGATCTACAATTTTTATGTTTGTGTTAGCGTCAGCGTCAAAACTTATATTTTGCGGATTTTTATATAATATACAATCATATATAATCAAAAGCATATACAATCGTCCATATACATATGGTTTTCAGCCTCGTAAGCTTTAAATGTTGTTAATCTAAGGGAAGGAATTTTAGATTAGCCTTTACGTCGAGTCGTGTTATCAGGAGTGGTCGAGTCGATGGTTGAGTTATCAGGAGTAACAACTAAATTAAGGCGTTCACAACACGATTTTGTGATAAAATTACTCATTGAACCTGTATCTAGAAACACGCGAACTTTATTTGGATTGTTATTATTATAAACGAATACAGAAGCTGTAGATAATAAAATTGTAGTATTATTGCAATCGATATTATAAGTAAAAGCGGTCATTGATAACGCGAGATCAATTGAATTTACGCGCGCGAAGTTATCAGCGGCGGCCCAACTTAATTTATAGGCGTTACTAAAAGTGTGCCGAGAAACTTATTCAATAAATAGGTGTAAAAAAATGTGTTAACGTCTAAATAGTCAACACGTAATAGATCAGAAATTGCCAGTAAAGAAATCATAATATTAAATCGATTATCTAAATCGATTTCACATTTTCTCTACTCAAAATGATTTTATTTTATTCTTTACTTGGTCCTTGATTTTTTTTTTAATGTGTAATTTTAAGGTATATATGCGATTAACTCGAAATAAGTTCGATTTAGGACTGCCTCCGTGGTCCAGTGGATAGCGTATGCGACTACTGATCGGAGGTCCCGGGTTCGATTCCCGGGTCGGACAAAAGTGTTACTGGGTTTTCCCGAATTCTCAGTAACAACTCGGAGTCTGGTGATGTGCCCGGTAACGGCAATAGTCTCGCCCCCTATTACGTGGGACTTAAAAATTACATACATACATAGACGACCGCCTGTTTCCCCGAAGGGGTAGACAGAGGCATATTAAACGCCCATTTTTTGCCAGTGTTTTGATCCCACGTAATAGGTGGCGAGCCTATTGCCGCTTATTGGGATATTTTGTTTGCCAGAGCCTCGTCCGTTGATCGGCAGGTGCACCACTTGCAAGTGAGGTTGGCTTGGGACCCTAAGTTCTTGGTGGGAACCCTATGCACCCTATTAAAAATTAATGGCGAAATATGGGTGAAATATTACACCTCTGCCTACCTACTACTTCGGGGATACAAGCGTGAGTCTATATATATATATAGGTTCGATGAATTGAATCAAATATATAGATCGATATCGTATGACCGAAATCTATATACTGACAACACTTTTTTGACTCTTAGTAAATGTCAATTATGTCATATTCAATTTATTTTGTTTGTTATTTGTTTTGCTCGTGCGCATTATGACTGTTTTTGGATCTTTTACGATTTCTGGCTTTTTCTTTCGGATTTCTACCCTTACCAAACGATTAACTCATTCCTTTCTACTCAAAACTTCGAAATACTGTAACCATCCTAATAAAAGTACGTGTGTACTAATAAGATGGTGTGTACACCTAATGTTTTTTGAGCATAAAAAAGTACTTCTTGTAATAAAACGATGAATGTGGCGGACCTCTAATCAATCTCAAAATTCTAGTTTAACACTCTTTTATTGAATGCAATAACAACTACTACGATTTTTGACGGTCCACACCTGGGCTCTAAGAAAAATGGGCATTGTTCTTTGTTTCTTCGTTATTTTGTGTTAAGTGGACACCTGGACGTTTAGAACCGTGATGAGTGTTGTAGTGTGATTATCTCCACAGATGACATGACTTAGTCATAGATTTTTATTGGTACTTGTAGTCTGAGTAACTCCTGTATCCATTGATTGAATATTTCTAATGTCTCCCAAGCTGCAGAGTAAATTCCCAGAATAGACTTCTATATGTAGAGCGCAGCATACATATATTTACTGGTGCAACATAAGTTCTTTACTCTTTTATTTATTAAGTTTTAGAAGCAGATTTACTGGTTGAATTACCCTTTTCCACCTCGTAGCTCTTCGAAGCAATACAACTTGTAATTGTATACACACATGGGAATAAGGATTAATTAACTACCACGCAATCACACCACAGTATTACTTATCTCTGAAGATAGCATCAGTAATTTCAAATGCTGATTACCGTCTAAATAATCATAGCATTAACTGATATGTAACAGTTTCCATATAAATTGCACAGTCGTCTTTGACGATCAACCGTATTGTATCACATAGGTACATGATATATGTATTAGCCATATTCTATGAATACCTAATAGGAATCGAGGATTAAGATCATATGTGGTATAGAAAGGTTTATGGGTGATTTATTTATTGAATTTAGTACCTCGTATAAAACGTTAAACTTCTTCTTAAGTAAAAAGCATATCTATTAGTCAATGAACATTATAATATATATTTATAAACATGTACATAGGCAGCGATAGCCTAGTGGAGATACCAACAGACTGCCATGCAGAGGGTATCGGGTTCGAATCCCCGGCGCGCACCAATGACTTTTCGGAGTTATGTCAGGCCTCCTTCACTCGGCCGTACCTACAGCGATAAGTGCCTACACTTTGGCGCGGCTTCCAAGTCCGCGTCCATAGATTATACACTAATAACTAGAGATAGATGTGTGTGTGTGTGTGTATGTACTGTGTCCGCTAGATGGCTCTGGTTGAGCGTCGGCTGCTCTGGTACGGTATGCTTGGCTAATAAATGAAACAACCGTTTAATGCGAGTTAAAAATTTTAATTGTTCGGACCCTTATATAGCTGCCTCGGAGAATCTTAACATCGCGATTCAGAAACTCGGTACAACGCCATCTATCGAGCGTTGTGGTAAACTTTACACAATCGAACATCCCGCCCACCATGGACAGAATGTCCGTAACAATAATTAAAACTAACAATAAAAATACACATGTAACCGCCCACCATGACGTAGACTTTACTTCAAAGTTTTACACAAATAAATATGATAGGTATCACAACAATAATTATAGTGGACTGTATAGTTAGTGACATAATTATACCGTATCATAATTTAGATTCACAAATGAGGCCTGAACCGAACAAACTTAATACAAAGTTAAGAAGCAATAGGTAAAACTATTAGCTTAGAAACGGGCCTCTTAATCACAGAACCCTTGCAACGCAATGATACAACTCTCGTGACTTTGTCTGAGCCAGTGTGTTTCTCGATTATAAGGCCGTATAGTCATCTTGCAGGAGGCATGTCATCCTCCATAACTAAAACTACATCCCCTTCATTAGGTTCCGCTGTCAGATGGGACCATTTGTATCTGTGCAGAAACTGGACAAGGTATTCATGAGACCATCGACGCCAAAAATCTTGGACCATACGCTGAGTCAAATGCCATCGCCTTAACGTACTGACATTCGAACTTTCGAAGTTTGACTCAGGAGGAAGCAGTAATGGTTCCCCAATCAAAAAATGGCCTGGTGTCAATGGGTATGGATCTTCGGGACTACCACTAAATGTAGAGATGGGCCTCGAATTAAGACACGCCTCTATCTGGGCGAGAACGGTAGTCAGCTCCTCGAATGTAAGCGTACTGACCCCTACCACTCTTCTGAGGTGATGTTTTGTGGACTTCACTCCAGCTTCCCAAAGCCCTCCAAAATTTGGAGAGTGGGGTGGAATGAAGTGCCAATTTGTGCCGTTAGTTGCCAGCCAATCCGCTATGTCTGATGCTACGCCCGACCTTTCTTGAGTAAACAAAGCCTTCAACTCTTTGTTGGCTCCGACGAAGGTGGTGCCGTTATCACTCCACAGTTCCTCACAATGGCCTCGTCTGGCTGTGAAACGTTTGAAAGCTGCTATGAACGCTTGCGAAGTCATATCGCTGACAACCTCCAAATGTATAGCACGGGTAGCCATGCAGACAAATAGACAAATGTAGCCTTTTGTGGAGTGATAACCGCGCCCTCTTGTGGGCCTGACACTGATAGGACCTGCGTAGTCCACTCCACTCTTTGAGAAAGGCCGGCTAGCATTGACCCTAGCTGACGGCAACTGCCCCATTAACGGTGGTACAACTCGAGCTGAGTAGCGAATACAAGTTACGCACTTGCGCACGTATTGCCGAACTACACTCTTCGCATTGAGAATCCAGTACTTGGATCTCAAAAAGTTAAGGACCAATTGTGGCCCGCCATGCAGAGTGCGTTCATGAGCATCAGTGATTATGAGGTTCGTAAAGTGCGACTTGTTTGGAAGTATAACAGGGTGCTTCATGGTATCTTTAATCTGAGCCCTGTGTAATCTGCCGCCAACTCTCATAATCTGATCTTCGTCCAGATAGGGATTCAGTTGCACAAGTTTGCCCTTTTTATCGACCTTGCCTATTTTCTTTATGCTATCTATTTCACTAGAAAAGTATTCATTTTGACACATTTTGATGCATGTTAAAAGACCTTGATTAATTTCTGAAAATGTTAAACAATTATTGTAAGATTTATACTGATTTAATTTGTTTTTTGATTTTAGAAACCTTCTGCAATAAGCAATTACTCTGGTTAACCTTCTTAAAGATGAAAATTTTGTGAATATGTTATCCTCTTCTTTACTATTTATTGTTACATTGCACACAGTATTTGATTTTCTTTCTTCTAGGTTAGTTTGATTGATTTTTGATCTACTATAATCAATAATGTTGTTTCTAAGCCAACTAGGTCCCTGCAGCCATAACTCAAGATCTGCACACATTGAAGGATTTACTCCACGGGAGGCACAATCAGCGGGATTGTCCCTGGATTCAACATGCGACCATTGTTCGCTGTCCATACTGGTGTGAATTTCGGCAACTCGGTTGCCAACAAAAGTTTTCCAACGACTGGGGTGGCTCCCCAACCAAGCGAGGACCACTGATGAGTCAGTCCAGGCATGTATATTATTCCTGTCAATCCCCAAGGTGACGGAAACTTCACGCAGAAGTTTTGATAGCAGCACCGCGCCGCATAACTCAAGACGAGGTATGGATACCTGTCTGACGGGGGCCACCTTGGTTTTTGATGCCACGAAACTGACGAAAACTTGACCGTTGGAATCTATGGATCGAGTATAGACAACTGCACCATATGCTTCATTAGAGGCATCGCAAAAGCCTTGCAGTTCGAGATGCTGGTCGTTTTTGCTTGTGTGAATCCATCTAGGCAGACGAAAACCGACTATACTGTTGAGTTCACTCCTGTAGCTGAGCCAGTCTGTCAATAGGTTATCTGGCAATGCATCGTCCCAATCGATACCCGAAAGCCACAGACGTTGAATAAATATCTTAGCTGTAATTATTGCTGGGGCGAGCCAGCCCAGTGGGTCGAATAAGCGGGCAATGTCAGATATCACCCTTCGCTTAGTCACGGGAGATTCCAGTGGAGGAAGGTGGACAGTATAATGAAATTCGTCTCTATCTCTATTCCAAGTTAAGCCTAATATTTTCATGATGTTATCAAATTTGAAATCCACTGAATTATGTGTTGTCTTTGTATCACATTGTATTTTACTTAATAACTCTTTGTTGTTACTGGACCACTTCTGAAGCTGGAAACCTCCGCGTGCTAATATGTCATTCAGCTGATGATATATCTGTTCTCCTTCAGCTACAGATTCGCAACCGGACAAAAAGTCATCGACGAAAAAATCCTTCAGGATTCGGTCTGCAACTAGACGATAACCTTTACCTTCGTCGCGTGCCAGTTGTTGCAAAGTACGTACCGCCAAATAGGGAGCCGAAGAAACACCAAAGGTGACACGTAACAAACGTAGATGTTGTAACTCTGCATTTGGGTTGTCACGCCACAAAATTCGTTGGAAGTCTACGCTGTCGTCAGCTACTCTAACCTGCCGGTACATCTTGATGACGTCAGCGACTAAGGTAATGGGATGGCAGCGCGATCTCATAATGATATGACGTAAATCAGGTTGTAAGGTTGGGCCAACCATCAAATCGTCATTCAACGATACCCCGTTGTATCCCGAACAAGAGGCATCGAAGACGACCCGAACCTTAGTAGTACTTTTATCCTCGCGTACTACGGCGTGATGCGGTAAATAAAAGGCATCGTTATTAAAATCTGCTTGGGGAACAACCTCAGCATGTCCTAATCTAACATACTCCTGGATAACCTCAGTGTACTGCCTTCTTAGCTCAGGATTGCTTGACAACTTCCTTTCCAGCATGTTGAAGCGCTTACGAGCAATATCCTCGGATCTCCCATAAACACAACTAGGACGATCAGTCTTGAACGGCAACTGGACGATGTATCGTCCTGTTGCATCTCTTGTGGTAGTCTTGGAGTATAAGTCCTCACACTTCTGCTCCTCCTCAGTCAAGATTACCCGATGAGGAGAAGACTCAGACTCCAACTCCCAAAATTTTCTCAAGAGCCCGTTGACGTCCACGCTTGCATTGCAACATACTGGTCGAGTCCTGAGCGATGTGTGGATCTCACCAGACAAGATCCACCCTAACTTGGTCCTTTGGGCAGCTGGAGTTCCAGGCGGGCCCTTGACCAAACCGTCCATTAGAACTTCACCGACCACGCGAGTACCCAGCAGGAGATCTATTTTACCTGGGGTAGCGAAAGACGGATCTGCAAGTTCCAAGGATGAGATTGACGGCAATACATTGACGATCTTCCTTTCAGGAAGTCGTGATGTGAGTCTGTTCAGCACATAGGCATCGACATACAAACTGAATGTGGGATCTAGGCGTGACTGTAATCTAAACCTTACTATCCAATTAGAAGGCATCGAAACCCCCTCATCATCGCCTAGTCGTAGAATGTCGGTGTGAGCAGGTGTTTTACGCAAACCGAGTAACTGTACTGCGGCCTCCGAGATAAAGGATACCTGAGAGCCCTGATCCATTAGAGCTCTTAGAACAATGGCAGTACCAGTTCTTGACTCGATATCGACCAAGGCTGTGGCAAGCAAACCTTGGTTGTGTACATCTGCAAAACAACAAATGGTGTTGGTTGACTCGCATTGATTGGAAGAAGCGGCGGCCGCGGCTACCACAACATTCCTGTCCGCTGAACCGTCTCGTGGTTCAGTGGCCTCGACGGTTGTTTTTGGATGAAGTAGTGTGTGGTGTCTCTTTTTGCAAAGATGGCATTTGGTGGGCTGACGGCAAGAATATACGGCGTGATTTTTTCCTAAACAATTAAAACATAACTTATTGGCTCGAACAAAGTCGCGACGTGCATCACAATCTTGCTTTGCAAACTGCTTGCAATGGCACAATTTATGGTCTCCAGAACACAAAGTACAGGATAAAGAAGCAACATGAAAAGTCTTTACATTAGAATGTTGACTATTATTCTTGGGTTGGCTACTGGGCTTAGGGCTTAAATATTCTAAAGCACGAAATCTCGATTCAAGAAATGTTTTAAATTCAACAAATGTAGGTAAATTATCATCAACACTAATTTTAGATTCCCACAACTTTCGAGATTCGTTATCTAATTTTTCACTCACTAAAAATATTACAATTGTATCCCAAGAATCTACATCAATGCCTAAGGTACTCAAACCATGCAAACAATCGACTGTTGTGTCTAAAAGATTTTTAATAGAAGTTGAAGACTCCCTTACAATAACTGGTTGTTTGACAAAACGTTTTAACATACTGTTAGATAAAAATTTCTTATTATCATACCGCTTACATAAAATAGACCAAGATTCACTATAGTTAGCGGCTGTGACTGGTGTATGTCGCAGTAATTGAGCTGCTTCTCCTGACAAATGTGATTTTAAATAATGAAGACGTTGTACATCGTCCAAAGACACATTATTATGTATAAGAGACAAAAACAAATCTCTAAAAGTGGTCCACTCAGTATACAAACCAGAAAATGTGGGTAGACTGATTTTTGGTAATCTTACATTTGTCGATGTTTTTTCTTGTTGATTAGAAGTTATGTTAATATTTGTGTTTACATTCATTTGTTCCTTGAGTTCTGATTTATATAATATGTATAACTCCTCGGTATTGTCATATACTTCACTTGAAAAGTACTCGTTATTTAAATCAATATCTGTCGCTTTCTCTATAATATTTCTATGTGTTTTTACAAATTGTTTCCACTGTTCTTCCAATGATTCTAATCTAGTTTGTAAATATGTTTGTGTTATACGATCTTTGGGTGATTTTTTATAATTAATTCTAGCCTTTTCAATTATTGCTTTGATATTAATTTGTAATTTAATTAATGATTTCATTGTAAATATTTTTTATGAATGTACACAAGTTTCAACTAAATAAATTCACCAAAGTACAAGCTCAAATATCTAAGTTACAGATTATTACACTACCGACTAAGTTGCTAAAATTACAAGTCTATGACAAAAACCGAAAATTTTACAAGTCTTTTAACTACTTTGTACTTTGGGGCAAAATCGGGCATGGATTCCCCGTCTGAACCAAATTTACTTAATTATTCTAAGTCTAAATTACTTTATAAGCTACAATTAATTTAACACTAAATTTTACAAGTCCCAAATGATTCTACTTTACTAAAGTTCACTAAATACAAGACACTTGCAAATTTTATAAGTTGATGATATTACCACTGCTAATTGAAAGTTACTAATTTTATTGTTCACTACTTACAGTTTTGCTTGACCAAACCTCTCACTGCACGTCACTGCCGATATGTTACGTCACGTCCCTTGACGTCACAAGCTCCAAACGCACCCAGATATAGGATGCCCAGTGGCGCCCTCTCGTATCGCAGGCTCGAACTCAAAGGCACTTGCAGCGCCCCCTGCCAATTCTTGTCACAACTCCAAGTAGCGATGCGCCTCACACACTTGTATACTCAAGGATAATTCATGTCGAACTTTGAACCGTACACTGTTACCAGCGGGGTAACAGGATAAACAAAGAGCCAACGGAACGAACAACTGAGAGGAGGAATATTGTTGTTACACAATAACCCCGTCCGACTCCGAAGGGCCAAAAAATGGTTGAGCGTCGGCTGCTCTGGTACGGTATGCTTGGCTAATAAATGAAACAACCGTTTAATGCGAGTTAAAAATTTTAATTGTTCGGACCCTTATATAGCTGCCTCGGAGAATCTTAACATCGCGATTCAGAAACTCGGTACAACGCCATCTATCGAGCGTTGTGGTAAACTTTACACAATCGAACAGGCTCTGACGCCTTTTTAAGCGTGGCGTAAAAATAAAATGTTTAATTTCAGTGTTAATTAATAAGTAAATGACAACTATTATGTAAAATAATACGCAATTTAAAAGTTAAAAAATATTAAAATCACAAAAAGTAAAAACTAGTATCTTACTAAGCGTGGTTTTGATCCACGGATCTCTAATCTATAGGCACAGCACGCTTCCACTGCGCCACGGAGCTCTTGGCATATTTGGCGAAATTACCGTTCAGTTATTGCTACAGATATTTCTAGATATAAAAGCTAAAATGGCATTCCCGGGGCGCTAGATGGCGTTAGTTTGTATGGATAATTTTTAACTACGGGATTGTAGGGAAGTTTCATAGGCCTGTCCGCGTCGTTAGTCGGCTGACATGGTTGTCACCGCTAGCGCGCAGAGCGATTTTTGCTATTAAATTTGCTAATAACGTGAATTTTAATAGTGAACAACAAAAATGTCTCATCACAAGTCTGGTGCAAAGTATTGCTCATTTCACGGATGTGTGTCGAAAAAGGGAGATAAAAGTGTGTCATTTTTTACATTACCTACAGATGCGGAAAGGTAAGCTAAACTAATTAATACCAAATTACGTACTTAATAGGTGTTGATTATTTCTGATTTAATTATGTTGACAATCGTACAGAATCCTTGTTTTATGGTTTGATGTTCGAAAAGATAGGTAGTTTTTAAAAGAATTATTACGCGGTATATACTTCATAGTCACATATAAGTATTAGATAATTACGAGAGCAACTTGAAAATTTGTTTTATTGTTTGTTGAGATATCCCAACGATTATGGTGTCAAATTAAAGATCTAGGTCAAAAACCATTTAACTGCTTTGAATCATGTTAATCAGTCCACGTGTTTTTTTTATTTTTATTTATTTACAACATAATAACAATACACAATTCAATTATACTTGTGATGCAAACACAAACTAATTCGAGTTTTACCGTGCCTAATAATATGATCGACGACCATTCTTTTATCACAATAAATAAGAAATCCACACAAATCATACAATTCACATGACGATGATAGTTACATTATTCGATTTTTTCTGTATCGCACATAATGTCATAAATGTAAGGTAGTTGCAAACTGTTGTCGACGAGCGTTGAGCTCACGTCACCGCACTGGGTGTCCCTTGCATGAAGTTGTTGTTTACGTTGATATATACAGAATGTTCCGTATTGAGTGTGATCCATTTAATTCGAATATAAAATTGTATTGAATAAATAAAAAATATGCTAAAAATGTATAATTTATCTTTTTGCCGTGTATGGTAAAAGCTATACTGGGTCTGTACAATATTATACTCTATTATGAATATGAATTTTGTTTTGATTGGGCAATGATGATTTCTTGTAAAGTTACACTTATTATATCAAACGGGTATAATATGACGTAACCAAAAATAGGAATATAAGGAAATAGTAGGAAATAACTAAGAATGAGTATAGTGAAAATGTAAACGACCAGAATATTTGTGGTTTTTGTTCTAGCGAAAAGACGAAAATTATTTCCTGAGAATTCGTCAAGCCAACTTGAAGTAAGTCATCAAAAAATAAATATCACTAACCATTAAACAAGGATATATCTAGGTTTGTTTTAATTTAGTAAAATTTACCGTGTAACCATGCGCATTAAGCATAGGATAATTATTTATTATTATGTGGACAAGTAGGTAGATAGACAGCATATAGTAGCAGCGGAAAGTCGACAACCCTAGCGCGACAGGTAGTGCGTCACTCCGCGCTAGACAGCGACAGCGTTATGTGTTAGAAAAGAGCGGGAACGGTTAGGTGAATATCGCGGTAGGCACTGAGTGCTTATGCAAGCTGAATTGCACTTTGTTGCTTAGTAGCAAGAGTCGCAATTTCTTTAAACTGGTTTGCGAAGTGATGCTTCTGTACGTAAGAACTATCTATTCTGTGGTTATGTGCGTATTGAATTATTAATTATCGCTTGTCCCGTGCCTCGGAGAGCACGTTAAGCCATCGGTCCCGGTTGTCATGAAGATCTTTGACAATCGTTACATGCCGTCAGTACCTACATCCTCCTAGGTCTTCCCCTTTGTCCTGTCCCATTCACACTAGCCTGATATATCTTCTTTGTCAGTCTATCGTCATCCATCCTCTCCATGTGCCCAAACCATCTTAACATGCCTTTCTCAATGCTTGTCACTACATCTTCTTTTACCCCACACCACTCTCGTATCACACAATTCTTTATTCTTTATTTCCTGTTTTATATGGTTAAATATATATTTTTTTGTTAACTGATTTAATTATATAAAATAAGATTAATGAGAATGAAAATAAATAAAGAGGAATAATAATATTCTACCACTTTCACACATCACCATCTAGTCCCAAACTAAGCAGAGCTTGTACTATGGGTACTAGATAATGGAATTTTTTTTTGTAAATACATACATATTATACATAGAAACACCCAGACCAAGACAAACATCCATTTTCATGCACACAAATGTTTGACGTCTGACGTAGCAGTCGCTTACACTCCCGCTACGCCAATCGGCCGTCAATCAAAATGTGCAGACTTTAGAATTTGAATGTGTTTTTATGAATTTTAATTTAAAATTAGCAGTAAATCAACCTCATCATCATCAACAGCCTTTAACAGTCCACTGCTGGACTAGGCTTCTCCTTTGAAAGGAGGAATTGGCTTACTATACCACGCTGGCCAAACGGGTTGGTATAGGGTTTCTATCAAGTTTTCCTTCTCTTACAGTGTTGTTCTCTGCATATCCTCCCTCCCTCTGTCGGCTCTTACGACACCCATGGGATGATATCGGGTAGTGACAATCCATATTGTTAATCCGTCACCACAAGGACATATCATAAAATAGTAAATAAAAACAGTAAATCAACCTACTCGCTTAAAAAGTCAAACATTCATTGACAACATCGCTCACAACTTTACAAAAAAAAGTGTTACTCAAGTGCGTGAACTAGGTTTGTCTGACCACACTGCACAAATCTTTAAGTTTCCTGTTGAAAAAGTCTTTAATAATAAATATTGGCGCGTCACTAAAATAGACTATTGTGATGAAAACGTAAATAAATTCAAAGCTTGTTTAAAAAGCTTATCGTTTTGCGAAAATATATGAAACTTATGATCCTAACAAAGCTTACGATTATTTTTAAGATACGTTTACTCTATACTATAAGTTATGTTTTCCTGAGGTAACTAAAATCATTAATATTATCAAAAAACCTAAGTGGATATCTAGCGGGATAAAAATATGTAGTAAAAGGAAAGGCCAATTATTATGGCAATATAGACATAAAGCAGATGACAGGTATCTCAACGCCTGCTCGCATCATCACCCGCGACATTTGGAATCCGTAGCGACCTCGTTAGTGAACAGAGCCTATGACCTCTGTGACCCTGAATACTTAAACAGTGAATTGTCACATGTTCAGGAGGTACTAAGGCGCAACGGATACAAAAAGGAGATACCCCGTCGGAAGAGGAAGGACCGCAAATCTGAAGTAAGCAGAGTGCCGGCTTACATGCCTTATATCAAGGGAGTGACGGACAAAGTTGGAACAGTACTACAGAAATACTCCATCAAGACTGTATATAGTCCCCTCTCCAAGATAGCACACAACCTGCGTACCCCAAAGGACGTAATTCCTCTACAAACACCAGGCGTCTACAAGGTTGATTGCAGTTGTGGTAGTTCCTATATCGGACAGACCAAACGAACGATCGCTGAAAGGGTCAAAGAACATATCACAGCTGTCAAAAATCGACAAATTAATAAATCTGCCATAGCTGAGCATTTGCTGGAATCTGGACCAAACCACTGGATATAATTACATCAACCACAAGTCTTATCCACCGATCGCCACTATTACTCCAGGATAGTACGTAAAGCGGTTGAAATCAAAAAACATAGAAATTTCAACCGGGAGGACGGATACAGATTATCGACCACTTGGAACCCAGTTATCAACAAATGCAAACAACGCCGCAGTAACACAACTCATCAGTGTGTAGACGTCATAAGTGTAGTGTATCGAAGTACCGACAGTGCGGATAGAACTCAAAATATCAAAAATACAAAATAAGTGAGGGTAGCTGCCGAAACCCGCGCTTCACAAGGACGGCGCTGAGCTGACATCAGTCCCTCCGCGACCACAACCGTTGCAAGCCGGTAGAAACGTAGGAGAATAACAGAGGTATTTATGCCTTGAAATAAATAAATTATCGCGACTAAGACCCGCTAAATAATATTGTATGATGTATACAAATCGCGAAAGTTTAAAATCGATTATAAATCAGATGAAATAAACAAAAAAATCTTTACTAATTATTCTAAAAGACTAAAACTTATAATGAAACTTACTAGAAAAGCAGAAAAAAACTACACAATAAAGTCTTCTGCGTGTAAGCCTAAAGCAACGTGGAAAATAATTAATAGGTCAAAACTTAATTTACCAAAAGACACTATAAGAAAAATTAAAATTAATAATAGCATAATCACGAAACCTAAGGATATAGCAAATGCTTTTAATACATACTTTGTTGAAAAAATAATCCCCCTAAATAATTCTTATAAAAATGTTACATCTCTAATAGAGAACAGATTAAATTCCTTTTTTTTAGCCCCGTGTGTCCCTGCGGAAATATATAAAATAATAAATTCGTTGAAAAATACTAATAGCGTGGGTTATGACGGTTTTTCAACAAAAGTTATCAAAGCTGTTGCTGGCGAAATCTGTACACATTTGAGTTATATTATAGATCTAAGCATAGATACAGGTATTTTCCAGAGGCACTAAAAACATCAATTGTAAAACCGTTGTTTAAAAAAGAAGATAGCGAACATATGAAATACTACCAACCTATCTCCCTCATAGGTATTGTATCTAAAATATTTGAGAAACATATATAAAGAAACAATTATACACCTATCTTTAGAAAAATAATATACTTACTCAAGAACAGAAAGGCTTTCGTAATAATAAAACAATAAATATGGCTATTAATGACTTCATGTATAAATTAATAGTAAATGTAGACAAAAACATTCCTGTTAGCACCATATTTTGCGATATGACGCAGGCGTTCGACTACGTTTACCACGATATTTTGATTAAGAAATTAGAAGCTTATGGCATTCGGGGTAACGTTTTGCGTCTTATAGAATCATATATTATGAATAGAAAACAATACGTAAAAATAACCTTAATAAACACACGCATAAAACATGAAGAACTTTATCGATCATCTGGTAGAGTAGTCAAATACGGTGTGCCTCAAGGTAGTGTCCTGGGACCTTTATAGTTTATTATATATATCAATGACCTACCCAAAAATATCAACCAATACGTGACACTATTTGCAGATGATAGTACCATAACTATACCATGTAAAAGTAAAGATACCGATAATGATGATATTAATAATTCCCTAACATCGATGATACAATGGTTAGAAAACAATAATTTAAAAATCAATTTGGAAAAAAACTAATATTATGCACTTTACATAAAGAGGATCTACTATGTCTAACCTGCAGGGCTATTCAGAATCTCACAACAACTAATCGAATCGTATGTCATCGGTACCGAAATCCAATCTAATGCGCTTTGTCAATGTTATTCAGAATCATTCGACTTCGGATTCGGTTGGATGTTCGATAAGTCAATTTGATTTCGATAACACACTATGGTGCGTTTACTGAGTATGCTTATATAGATAAATGAACACACGAAAGTACAAATTATTCAAATATAATTAGCTTTGTTGAGGACTATTTTGATAATCTAGATTAAAATTAAAGCAAATTATATGACATCAACATTATAAAAAAATATTTATATTTATATAAATTAAAAATAAACACAACTATGTACCTATTCATGTCATTGAATGCAACCTAAGAACAATACTTACTTCATAAACACTAACCAATAAATAAAATATACCTAAAATGAGCGAAGAAGTTTTTGTCAAATCGTATTTTTTGTGTTTGATTCGGCAAGCGTGTAATTTTTAAGTGGTTACTTTATTTACCTATATACTTAACTAATATGGATAAAGTTAAAAGAGATAGAAGTGCAAACTCCTCCATTTATGACAGTAACAAAACGTGTTTAGTAAACAAAGTGATGATATGACGTGGAAGAAGACAGAAGCCGCTTGGGAAAGCATATAAAATGAATGATCGGTCTGGAAGAACATTCAGGTCGACCAAGACTGCAATACGTTAGCAGCTGTATCGTCAATATCGTACCGGAGGTGGCAAGAAAACAGCACCTCCACTAGATAATGTGGACTTGGAAAGTGTTGTTGACTCTGATGAACTGCCAGCTCAAGAAAGTCAAGGTAAGTTTAATGATTTATACATAATTATATAAAAGAGACCCATACTAGGACACAAACCTTTATTGCAGACTATACTGCCGCCATAATTTAAAGGGGCACAACTAACATTTTGCAAATCAGGAGAAAATCGAGTTTAAAATATTTCTTAGTTTTTGTCAAAAATAAATTACAGTATTGTAGTTATTGAAAATGTATGAATGGAAATAGTAACATCTCTACATGAATTCTATAAGACGATTTACTTATTTTTTTATAATATAACTGTATTTATTCAATAATGTACATTTTCCCTTTCAACCTAACTTAAAAAATATAGTAAAAACATTAATATTACGTATAAAAGGCATAATTTACCAAATGTGACTTTCCATTCTAACATTTTGGGGAAAAAGAAGTTAAATATTGCAATGAAAAGCTATATTTATGCATTTGTGCCTTTCCATTCTAGCTCATTATGTTAAAATGATTTAAATAGTTAAATAAAGCAGTACAGCTAGGATACAATACTGCTAATATATAGTGATATCTCACGATATGACCTTTTTCTATAAAAAGTCTTAAACAATCGCGCAGTTGTGCCTTTTAAGCTTATGGTATCTCTGTTAATTTTGTTGCTAAAATACAGAAACAATTAGGCAAATAGACCATCTTTTTCCTGATTGCGAATATGTATATAACTCAATCTTGAATAAAATGTTAATTGTGCCTTTTTTGTTAGCACGGCAGCATACTCCAAGAACTTAGGGTCCCAAGCCAACCTTACCTGCAAGGTGCATAGGGTTTCCACCAAGAACTTAGGGTATCAAGTGTACAATTTTTCAAATTAATTTCACTTTTGTTTTCTTTGCAGCTAATGTACCAAGTGAATCACTACAAGGTATGGGAGTTTGAAGAAAATTAATGCAAGAAGGAGGCAGAGTTAAAAGGAGTGCTAGTGGAAGGAAGAGGAACATAATACAAAATAAAAAAATAATAATAAATGAATAAATGTTTATTTTGTTTCTGTCATTGTCATTGACTGCAATGTAATGTAGGACAATGCAGGCAACTATTATAGCCTGCACACAAGTTAATTTTAATGTCACCTGTTGTCTAAGTACAGGTAATCTATTCTTGCACACAGCAAATCATCTTTCAACTATATTCCCTATTCCTATTATGTGTCTCATTAAGTTTTCTGTGAGGGATGATGGGTTCAGAAAGGGTGTCAAAAGATATTGCTTCACTCATATCCGCTATCACCAAGAAGTAAGCCATCTCTAAATTGACCAGTTCCAAGTCATAGTTTCAAAAGTGAATGATTGAATATTATCTGATCATGGACTGATGCTGGCTATTTTGCTACAATATCCAAGCATTTTAATAGGCTAATGCAAAACCACTTGAACATTAATAAACAAATTTTCCTTTCTGATTCTATAACTTCACCTGAATCACCTGAAATAATTAACTTTTAACGTTTTACTTTCATTTTAATATTGTACCTACTAAGCAGGTAGGTATACATATAAATAAATTAACATGTTGTGTCCTTGTCATGATAATGTTTAGAAATACCATGCACCAGGCGACTATATTGTAACATGGGTACAATCTAGAGCTCCTATGACATTTCATAAAAGCAATCTTGTAGTGTAGCTACTTCAGGCGTCGGGGAATTATATCTAAGTGTAGTTGAGCAATAGCCGTAGTAACTTTCATAACAATACAGCATGCCATTGGTGGACTGTCACCACATAAATCAGCCGCACTTAAGTGGGATGCAGTACCTACTTAGCGAGATACCTAAGCGTAAGTACTAAACTTGTTACTGTGGAAACTGCTTGATAGGTACCTACCTAAAATAGATATTTCTATTAGGTGAACTACAATAATGAAGTACTTCATTATTGTCGTTACAGTTAAGTACCTACTAATGAATCGGTGTAACCTCTTGTTTAGATGTTCAGTAGATTTAATAGGTTGTATTAGTAAAATCACTTGAATATGAAAAAAATACCACTCGTCTTTGCGATTTAGGGCTTATTTTATGTTTTATAAAGTTAAGCACTTATTTCGATAGGTACTACACGAAATCTGGCAGAAAAAGAATGTTTCACCTAGGTCAGTAAAATAAAACCTAATAATTAACACGGAATGTAGGTAATACTTTTACGAATTCTAGGTAGGCAAGGTAGGTTATCGCTGCGTCATAAGATTACAACATCTTCAATGAAGTCAATATTTTTATTGATAAATTATATAGGTAGAGTAATCGTAATAAGTTTGTTATTTGACGAAGCTAGCTACACAAAATGTCAGTCCGTCACATCATCATCTCATCATCATGACGACCGGTTGGTGTAGCGGGAGTGTAAGCGACTGCTACGCCGAAGGTCGCGGGTTCGATGCCCGCTCAAGTCAAATATTTGTGTGCATGAACATGGATATTTGTCTTGGTCTGGGTGTTTCTATGTATAATATGTATGTATTTACAAAAAAAAATAGTATATATGTATGTTTATCCATAGTACAAGCTCTGCTTAGTATGGGACTAGATGGTGTTGTGTGAATGTGGTAGAATATTATATTATAATATATTATCTATCAAAATGACAACGGTCAACTTTCTCAACTAGGTATAGAAGTAAACTTGTAAACACACTAGGTAATTTGGCTTTAAATTTGGCAGATGTCTTGGTAAGTAAGTAAGTAGTGCTACTGGAACGCGAATGTCGTGAAATAAACACATGAAGTTACGGGTGCCTTTCAAACTTTGGTGCCTTTACAATCTTTTTCTCTAAGACTACAGAACAAAAGGCAGACGGAGCGCGCGGAACACTTGCGTGAGGCCACTAAAGCAAATACAAAATTGAGAAGCGAATAACTGCGAATACAAACTCGGCTCAGTGCGCTGCGAAGCATCGCACAGTTCACAAGCCACGATCAATCCAGCTTTTAAATTCATAAAATGCCGTCCTGCGTTTTTAAACATTGTAAAAGTTGTTTCCAAAAGCAAAAACGGGAAGATGGAATATATTTTTATTTTTACAGATAACTATGGATTATTTGACTGTTTTATAATATTATTTCGATAAAATTCGTATTTCTGCAGAAAATATGTAAGTGTTGCCAGTTTACGTCGACACCGTTTGCCCTGAATTAGGGAAAATGCTCTTGTCAATTGATTATGTAGGTAATAATTATTGTCATGTTAATGAAAAATACATTAAAGTATTGTAAAAGTATATTGTAGATTATCTTTTTTCTAATAAATATAGTAATATAATTTCCATTAGTATATACATTGTTTTGGGTTCGATCCCCATATACTATACACTTTGACCTTTGTCACAGAATAAATCTTTGTACCGTTCTTATGGCGTAGGGAATAAGTATCAAAATCGTACTGCAACTGTTAGCTTGACTTGGCGCCGTGTGTACATTACGTACAGAAACAGAAATTATTGATTGCAGCCATTATTTATTTTTAGTTGCATTTTTTTTTTGTTTTTAAGATTTATGAATCATAATATTCATAATTTGTTGTGTGCATGACAAAATGTTTTTAGCTAATTAATATTTAGGACGCAAGCCTATTGCAATTAACCAAAAATTTCCAGATACTATACTGAGAATTTCTAAACAAAAAATAAACAACATATTCGGCGATCTAAGATCTGAACCTCATGATTGGTATTCGTAAATATATGTAGTTGGTATTATATAAGTATTTCTTCTGGATCGAGGCTATGAATCACAAAACATAATCTATTAAGTATATAAAGTTATGTCGTCAATTATGTCGTCTTTATATAAATATATAAAGACGACATAATTGAGGAAGTAAATAAGACAAAATTTCTAGGTATAACGTTAGATGATAAGCTTACTTGGAAGCCGCAGATAGAAGAAGTATGTAAAAAACTAAATAAATGTGCATATGCACTTCTTCAGCTATCCAAAATAGTTAGTCAAGAAGCTTTAGTAACGGCGTATCATGGATTAGTAGCTTCAGTTTTAAGATTTGCAATTATCTTCTGGGGACAGTCCACAGATCGCGAATTAATATTTAAAATGCAGAAAAGGTGTATTCGTTGTATGTGTCATCTAAAGATCACCGACAGCTGTGTACCATATTTCAAATCGCTAAAAATATTAACGTTACCAGCGCTATATATATTGGAAACAGCTCTTTTTGTTAAAAAAAACATGAAGTTGTTTGTTAAAGTATCTGAGGTGCGACGGGCTCCGATACGTAACCAATATGTAGATAAACTTTGCAATTTGACTTGTAGGACAGCATTAATGCAGAAGAGCTTCTTTGGCATGGCACCGAAGATTTACAATAAACTACCCAACAGAATAAAAGACCTGTCTATATCGGAATTTAGGAAATCTTTATGTAATTTATTAATTAATAAATGCTATTATTGTATTGATGACTACTTAAATGATGTAATAATTTAATATAATTTCTAAAATTAATTATGTAAACATGGAATCACCTTGAATAATGCTTAATTTTATATGTATTTTATGCATGATTTTATATTTGTATGTCCTATGACAAAACATGGCGCATTATATTAATTTTAAGACCACTGCTATTGTACCTACCTATGTTTAACAAATAAATGCTGATTATGATTATGATTATTATGATTATTAAATTAAATTGTAAATTGTAAATTGATTATTTATTTCTCAATTTACGACTAAAATTTGTTCAAACTTAACTTGGTACCTACATTTAAGAAATGTATTTATAAAATCATACATTAATGGTATCTTTTATTTGAATAATTTTCATAACAGCATTACATATTAAAAGCATTAATTAAATCCATGGTAAATTCTTCAAAACCGCAAACGAACATAAAATATTACCTATGTAATATTGTTATATTCATTTGCAAAAACTATATGTAAAATAGTGGGAGATTATTCATAATCTGGCAACTTTACACACACATAGACGCGCGTGTCCGTACAGTGCCAGTCGCCAAATGTCACGCACACATAGCTGTCAACGTGCCTCACTTAGTTGGACGAATGCGCTCTATCTGGTTCTTGTTTGCTAAATCTGTGCTTTTTCTTTACATTACATGGCGAGTAGGCTACTCGACAGTAGAGTACCTACTTATGGTTGGTGAAATAGGCCCAATTAATTAAAAGCATAGGTATTTGAGCTTAGGTACCTTTATTTCTGCAGGTATGCTAGTACATTTACTGCCCCCACTTAAATAATTTTTTGTGTCCGATATCAAAGTTCGGACTAAGTCTTAAGTATAATAAATATTGGGGTTGATACCGGAAAACTATAATTTTCTATAAGTATACCACGATACCACTCATTCTAAAATGGCGGGAAATTAAGTAACTACCTATTTGATTTTCATTCAATTCATTTATAAATATAATTATAGGTAAAAAAAAATAGTTCAAATAACAATCTGATGCTATGTAGCTGTCGATTATGTTTCCACAACAATTATCGAATTTTGCTGTCAACCTGCGTTATCGAAGCATTCTGAATAGCATTGACTTACGATAAGTATCTAGTTATCGGGCGTTATGACGTCACATTCGATTCGATATCTTTGACGTGATTTTAACATTCGAAACGGTTGTTCTGAATAACAAACTGAAGTAATCGTACGATATGAAACCGAATCGTACGAAAACTGAGTAATCGTGACATTCTGAATCGACCTGCAGAATACACACCACAATAATAAAATTATTAATAAAATAAGCAATGCGAAGTTTCTTGGTGTAATTATCTATAAAAAAGTTAATTGGAAAACGATCACAGAGGGCTTAATAAGAAAAATAAGTAAATCTTCTAACGCAATTTACAAATTAGTACCAAAGCTCAACATAGACACAGCCCTTCTTAAGGCATACCATGGTTTAGTTTCCTCCAATCTTAGATACAGCATTGTCTTTTGGGGTAACTCTACGAATAAAGAACAAGTATTTAAAGCCCAGGAGCAATGCATAAGGACTATGTTCAAACTAAAGGTCACGGAGAACCGTAAACCATTTTTTATTAAATATAAACTATTGACACTACCTTATCTTTATATTTTGGAAAGTGCAATGATTGTTAAGAGCAACCCTAACTTATTTCTACGTATGTCTGATGCGGTCGTTCGTAATAAACGCGATAACAGTAAACTTCGCCTACATAAGTCAAAAACTACTCTAATGAATAACAGCATATTTGGCATGTGCCCAAAAATATATAATAAAATCCCAAGCTCTGGAAAGAACACAATAGTAATTTATTTAAAAACAAACTAAATAATTATTAAAGATTTTCTGCATGAAAACATTGATCACTAATTGCTTACAAATTATTACACACTGAGTTACTGCTAATTTAACGTAATAAAATGGAATTTATAAAATACACAAAAATAATAATATATACGAAATTGATTAATGTATGTATCAAATATTGTATAATTACATGGTAAATAAATGTAATGTTAGATTTGTAGTCATATATTTAGATTTTCTTCGGCTGTATGTTATATAATACAATTCATTAATATAAATTTATAAGGCGAAAGATAATTACCTAGTATTGTATAAAATATTTTTTTATATATTTGTATGCTGTAAAGGCTAAACATGACTGTGTCTATTATATTTCCTTTAACAACTTGCATGCATAACTATGTATGTATACTCATGTTAATACAAATAAAATGATCTTTATCTTTATAATAGTCACAATACTTCACTTTACAAATTTTATGATATTAGTGGGCAGGATTACCAACAGAAAATTTTGTAAAGATAATTCAATCATTAATCAACAGTTAAGTAGAAAGGTTCAAGGGTTAGGTCTGTCTACAATTGAATGAGACTGCTATAAAATAAAACTTGGTATACTTTATGACACTAAGGTTCTTAAGGAACCAATTTCATCACTTCTGGATAGCTTCTGGCATCCTCGTCCTGATCCACTCAAAATTCGAACGAAATTTGAACAAAGTTATCTGCCAAGTCATTTAACTGAAACTTCTCAAGGGTAGTAAAATTGGCTGGCTGTGAAATAAAATATTATGCGACTATCTGGTGACAACGTAATATTATATTGGGTAAGTGACTGATATGTATCTAATGTAAAGTTCTAACGACTTAATATGTTGAAAAAGTTATTTACGGAGTGCGAAACCCAGCATCCAGTGAAACTGTGAACTAATATTTTTGTTAGCTAACAAGTCCATTCCGTTTGTGAATTGTGAAACTCAATGGAACTGCACTACCGTAAAAAGTAACCTTAAAAATCAAGAAAACAAGGGCTGGACAACTAGACCAATCCTATTTAGTTAAGCTAGAGTTTTGAATGTGAATATTTCGCATTCAGAAAAAATCTATGCTCATTATGAAAATGTAATAAAAAATAAAAACAAAGGTTGTAGAGCATAATTTGAATAACAATACTGTTTTATTTACTTTTTAATTACAAGCAACAGCCATTTAATGGATTTTTGTAGGTGCCGCACTCCCATCAAGGGGCGATTACGTTAAGAGCCATTATTTGTCCATGGGGCTTTGGCGGTAAGATTACGGTGATCGATGTACGGCCTACCCTTGGACCGTGTACTACTTTGTAAATTAAATTATAAACATATGGCCAGTTAGACTTTGCCACGTCCCTTATTAGAATTTGTGAGAAACAAACATATTCTTAAAGTGATAAGTAATTTTGTTCCATTTCTTCTCTCTGTATCTTGAAATATGAACTGTAACGGTTATATGATTAAATGAAACGTAGTTCTTCATAAATATCGTTTAATTTTAAGACACTGTCCAGTTTTGTTGAACCTTTATAGATATCTATGATTAATAAGCAAATCTATGTTCGAAAAATATTGGACTTTTGTCTGTCTCATTACGGCAACCATATCAAGAAACATATCTCATGAACACAAACTATGTTTTACGACGGTCTGCCGAGACGAAACCGTTACTGGAAGTGATTGCGCTTCCAGTAGCAGTCTGTGTCCGTTTTGAGTGCACCGAGCGTTCCATACTCATTTACCTGACATTGGAATGATATGTGTTTCGAGTTTGGAAGTTTGTGACCGTAGTTAGACTTTTTACATTCCTTACACATACTTAAATTGCGCCGGAACACAGAACAAATAGTTGTATTTATAAAACAAAGCTTCATACTGAGCGAAAATTGCGAACACAACCATCGTCGTAGCAGTCAAGGTCACTTCACTTACCCGTAGACTAACCAGCAAGTAGACATAGTATTATTATATCAGTCACTGTGCAAGTCGCTAGAGTACGCATTTCTTGTCTTCGGAAAGAGTTTAAAATAGTTTCATGTAGCATAGAACCTCTTTAAGCACTCTGGGGATTTCAAATACACCTCGCCGTTGTATTATTTCAGAATCTTGTATGTCTCTATTCCGAACAAACTGCGAAATTTATGTAAATTGTATCTCAGAGTCAACAAAATGCCGAATATGTCTTCGGGCTCATAATGTGTGGCTAACTCCATTGTATATTCGGCTTCTTAAAAATACACTACATTCCTATAACCTTCTTTTTATAACCTTTTCAGACTTTTATTTCATGAAGTTAAGTAGAATGCAACTTTTACATCTATTACATTATATTTCTGTGCCAAACTTTAAGATGAGCTAAGTGCAAAGTTTTTATTGGAAAACGTTCTTAATACTGCTGTTTTGGCAAACATATGACGTCGTGGAATATGCTCACATAAACATATCTATATTCACATACATTTTGTTATAAGTAGTATTCGGGTTAATATACCAGATGAAATTTAACCCACGTATAGTTTTTCTGGGATGCCGCTGTCAAGTATAAATTATTCAATTGAAATGTGTACGTATTATTATACGTTGCCAAACTCTATACTCAGAAAGTATCCGTTTCCAAAACATGAAACGCAAGCAAAGTGGTTTTCGGAGTTTTATAGTGTTTGGAACAAGTGCGATATTGTAAACAAATCAAACTTTTTCTTTGCTTTTATTCTTAGTAAAGTAGATAAAAAGGATCCCTCAATTTATTAAGAACTGTCTCTTTCATTTGTTTTTAAATAGAGAAGGTTGCCGCAATTGAATTTAAAAAAACAATGAATAACTGCATTATGTACTTTGATGCTTGAAGAATAAAAACAGAATGCAAGGGTTAAGCGATGTTGTAAATAAAGACGAATCGTCTACGCCAGTGTGTCTACGCCGTTGTTGTTGCGCAGTAGCGTAGACGATTGATGTCTACAGATAAAGTCAGCAGCATCTTTGATTGAAGAGTTTAGTTCATGGCACACTCTTGTAGTGTGAATCAAGCCCTGAAATCAATATGTTTGGAACCCCAATTGCTGTTTAAAGGAATAGGAATAGGACTCCGAATTGTGAGTGATGCCAAGTATCAATTTTCTTGACCTAGGGTGACATTTATTTTATATTCGTGTTGTGTTCTGCGTTGAAAATGATACCAACATACTACATACTATATTCGGATGTCTCACATCTTGCACATACATTTTTATACTCCAGATAGTATCTTAGTTCTAAGTAGTTCAAATGTGGTAGGCAACAAGATTCTTGAAAAGAGACTAATAGGTACACTGTTATACATAGAGTGTTGCGTTTCAAATAACATCGTATTACACCACAGACCATATAATAATCTACGCTTTACACTGATTTTGATGTTGACTCGCATTCAATAGTTAAATAACGCTCATATTTTTCCACAAGAGCAGTCCTTAGGTATATACATACATAATATGAACTAACACATTTTAATATGATTAGTTGACATTAAACGCATCCACAGCATCGTATCATAACACATCTCTGGTTATAAAACATCCATATAACTCAGGAACTCATGACAGATCATAATTGTATGTACCATTGGACACAATAAAACCAACCAGACTTCACAAAAGTAGCTCTCTCAATTCGATACAGATCTATAAAAATACAGTCAACATAAATTTCTTTGTAAAGTACTTTACATCGAACACCTGCATGGAGTGCACAATCCGATATATCTTAGCCAATATGCATGAATATCGTGTGTTCTAAGTTTTATCGCTTCTACCGAGGGTAGTGGCATGTAGGGCTGGTGTCATACTGTATGTGGAGAGCATGGTGAATATTAGTCACTTATGTTTTGTTAATTGTAAATTGCAGGTCTTTCTTACTTGTCCGTTTAACATAAATGTATGCTTTAGTGAGTGTTAAATAAGGTTGGAATATTTTGTGATTATTTGACTGAATTATACCTAAGTAACTTTCATCTACCAAAGGAGCAAGCTGGGTGTAGAAGTGGGTTCGGAACCATGGACCACATCCACACTATGAGAACTCTTATAGAAAAGGCTACAGAATATCAAGTGCCACTTTGGTTGGCCTTTATTGATTACAAAAAGGCATTTGATAGTGTGGAGACGTGGGCCGTGCACCACTCTTTGAGAAATGCAAGGGTAGATCACAGATATAATGACCTCATAGCTGCTATTTACAATAAGGCTACGATGAAAGTGTCAATACCGCAACTAACGAACCCTATTAACATCAGATGGGGAGTCAGACAGGGTAACACTCTATCGGCGAAACTATTTACACTGGTCCTCGAAGACTTGGTAAAAACTAAGATTGGCACGATACAGGTATCTTGATATCTGGGGCACGCTTTTCCAACTTAAGATTTGCTGACGATATCGTATTATTTTCCAGTAGACCCGAAGAACTTCAAGATATGGTTGCCGAAAAGCACAGAGGATCCTTGAAAGTAGGTCTTGAAATGAATTCCAACAAGACTAAAATCATGACCACCGAATCCGAGGATGCAACGACTATATCTGTGGGAGATACCGTCATTGAACGCGTGAACAAATATGTGTACCTGGGTCAGGAGATCCGTATGGTCAAGGATAACCTGTGTAACGAGATTGTCAAGAGGATTAGACTAGGGTGGGCAGCCTCTTCCAAATTGGAATTTGTATTCAAAATGAATCTGTCATCCCGCCAAAAAGCCCGACTATTTAACCAGTATGTTCTGCCAGTTTTAACATATGGAGCCGAAACCTGGGTCACAACGAAGGATGTAATCCACAGACTTCAAGTGGCGTAGAGGGCTATGGAAAGGAAATTGGTGGGTTTAACGCTGAGGGACCGAAAAACCAACAGTTGGCTCCGGCACAAGAGCGAAGTTGTGGACGTGGGAAAAAGGGTGGCAGAAATGTAGCCATTTTTAGCCTATATTGTTATAAAACTCTCTAACTGTATAACTATAAGACAACACATAAACTTGTAAATAACAATTTTATAGAAATGTACACCCAAGTTCACCACACATAAAATACCTTTTAAAACGATAAAATATCAAAGTTTAACGAAATACGATACTAATCGCAAGTACGTATAGTTTTTATATAATCTCTTGACTGTAAGCGTATGTAAATTGAAACATGGCGATGTTTTTTTATAACATCATACTACATTAAATTTATAAGGCAGCGATAGCCTAGTGGAGATACCAACGGACTGCTAAGCAGAGGGTATCGGGTTCAAATCCACGGCGCGCACCAATGACTTTTCGAAGTTAAGTGCGTATTAAATTGTTAATTATCGCTTACCCCGTGCCTCGGAGAGCACGTTAAACCGTCGGTCCAGGCTGTCATGAAGATTATAACGTAACGGGTCTGAATCGTGTTAATGAACGAAAAGAAAGATGAAATACCTTTCTATTTTCCCCGACGTTTCTGCATGGGTTACACCAGCCGTGGTCACGGGATGACTGATGTTCGTCAGCTTCGTTCGCTATCTCGGTTGAAATTGGGACGACGGCTGATCTCGATGGCCTCCCGTACTTTCCACGGTATGAAGAATTTCTCCCTTGATAGTACGGTGGCCTTGTCGAAACGTATGTAGTGAGCCGTGTCCGTTTCAGAGGCATGTTCGGCGACCACTGACCTGTTGCTGTCCATGCTCTTGACGCTCCTGATATGTTCCCTTACCCGTGTCGTAATGTTGCGACGATTCTCGCCTACGTAGCTCAGGCCACAGTCACACGGGATCCTGTAAACGCCGGGAACATCCAGTGGACCTCGGTCTTTTGGGGAGCGCAGTAGCTGTCTTAGCTGCCCAGGTGGGCGGAAGATTGTCCTGATGCTATACCTTCGGCGTAACAGGTGTCCAATCTTATCGGTTATCCCCCGAATATACGGTAGGAATGCGGGGGTCCGTTCCGCTCCAGCTGGACGACGGCGGCTGTTCGTACTAGCATCTCGCATACATTGTCGCCACCGATAACCGTTGCTCTCTAGCACTCGTCGTAGATGACTCAGTTCAGTATCCACGTACTGTGGATCGCAGATATTGAGAGCCCGATTAATCAGTGACCTTGGACCGAAGACAGTTGGTATGGGTGATGATGAGACCTGGCGTGTTATCTATCCGTGTGTGTTGGCTTCCGATATACGGTGTGTGATAGATGACCATCCAGGTCACGTATGATCAACGTCTACGTCTAGAAACGGTAGTGCTCCAGCCTTTTCTTCTTCAACCGTGCACTGTATTTTTGAATGTATAGAGTTAAGGTGAGTTGTGAGATCCAGCAGAGAGTCCTGGTTGACGATAGCAAAGATGTCGTCCACGTATCGCCACCAGTATCGCGGTTTCAAAAGTGTGTTACGCGCTCGCTCTTCGAACCTCTCCATGAAAACATTGGCCACCACCGGTGCGAGAGGGGACCCCATAGCCACTCCATCCAACTGCAAGTAGTATGCTCCTCTCCACAGGAAATAGCCGCTTTCGAGACAGAATTTTATAGCGTCAATGTATGCAGTGGTTACATCGGTGCCTTGCAATAGGGTGCTAATAATTTGTATGCTTTCTTCTACTGGTACATTAGTAAACAAGGATGTAACATCGAAGCTAACCACAATCTCTGTATCCTTGAGCTTTACTCCTGACAGCAAGTTGACGAAATGTTTCGAGTCCCTGATGAAGCTGCTCGTCTTACCGGTGAAGGTTTGAAGTAATTTTACCAGATGTCGCGACAGTTTGTATGTCGGCGCGTCTATCTGGCTGACAATGGGTCGTAGTGGCCAACCGGGTTTGTGTATTTTAGGCAACCCGTATATTTTCGGTGGAGTGGGGTTGTGCGGTCTGAGCTGTGTTGCCAGTTCCGGGTTACACTAACTGTGCCATTTTGTTGTCATACGCTACGGTGTCGACGACCACAGTAGCATTGCCTTTGTCGGCAAGCAGCACCACTAGATCCGTATCGTTACGCAAATGTTGTATGGCCGTTAATTCATGACGCGTAATATTGGCCTTTGGTGGTGCTGATTTGCGTAACAATGTCGACACATCTTGTCGTAGGCACTCCGCATCACTGTGTGGTATCCTATTACGCACTATAGTGCTCTCAATGTTGGCGACAATGTCCTCGATTGGTATTCTTTGTGGTGTAGGAGCGTAATTCAACCCTCGGGATAACACACTTATAGCATCAGACGTCAGCTGCTTCGATGAGAGGTTGACGACAGTAACGGTTTGTTGTGTGTGATTTTCCGTATAAAGTGGGTATTTTACTCTTCATTTTGTCTTCTCTTAGTATTGACATATAGAAGTTTTGTCAATCCACACATGTAGGACCTACAAATTTGTAACAAGGCGTAAACCTTTGAGGATACAAGCGTGAGTCAGTACTGTGATAAAATAATATTTATCGGTTTTTGCTCCCGCTTGCAGTCGCACCATGGTGCATCATGATGCATGATTGTGTCTAGTGTTGCAACCGCGTGCTTCACTAAGGGCAAACAAACTGTTCGATAACGACACATTTTTTACCTTTACTATTTACTGTGGTCTAGCTACAAGGTATGTATTAGTTGTTAGAAATCTGGGATTTTGTGAAATAGTATCGTAGTTGTTCCTATTTAATCGAATTAAAACAAGTTTTAAATGTTTGAAAACTGATTTTTAATCAAGATTCTTATCAGGTTCGAATCCACGGCGCGCACCAATGACTTTTCGGAGTTAAGTGCGTATTTAATTGTAAATTATCGCTTGTCCCGTGCCTCAAAGAGCACGTTAAGTCAGCCGTGGCTGTCATGAATATCTTTGACAGTCGTTAGATGGAGGCAGTACATATAAATAAACCGACACAAGTCTAAACAATGGAATATAGTTGTCCCTTTGGGTTGCGGAGGTCAGACAGGCCGTCACTCTATGAAAGCTGATATTCAGTAAAATCCAGTTGGTCTAGAAAGCGGACCCCGGTTTCTAACTGGCATAACAATAGGAGTAAGTATAATGAGTATCTAAATTAAGGCATTATAGTAGCGGTTGTGAAATAAAAATGTGTTACATAGTTGCATTTTACTAAGTACAATGTTAAAAGAATTGGCAAAACGTTTAGCTAATCAGCAACATAAGTAGATACGATTACGTAATTTTCAACGGTTTCATCGACCCAAATAATGAATATTGTAAGACGTTTAGACAACAAAAACTTACCGAAATCTAAATTTAGAAATAAATTATAATACAATTTTCAGCGAAATTCAATTTAAACAAAACTCAGGAAAAAGTTTGTACCATCTAGGGAATTTTGTTGCTAGCTGTACCTCCGCCCACTGTTTACGGAAATAGAAGCGTCAGTCAATACGAACACACATATCTTAATATGTGTGTTCGTGTTGTGGATAATTACAAGCAAAATGACACCTTCATTAGGAGTAATTCCTAATCCGTGGGAAACGTTACATGTAATGACAGACACAAATAGCGTCAAAGCTTCAAATAGCTATTTATAGATCAAAAACTTTGATGTTGTGCAAAGGTAAAGCAAACATTACTATACGTATGAAGTAGTGGTGGCGATTCCTTTGTCGTTTGGTACTGAATTGTATGTGGGTTAGATTCGTGACGAGACATTGTGAAATATTGTTGTTTCGAGCACTGCGTGTACTTTGGGTCTGTTGATTTAATGTTTGTAAAAGTCTGCCGCGATACAGGATTTACTCCTAGTAAGAGTTGTCTGAAATGTGAATGACACTAGGTGATGCGTTCACCTTGCGCCATATGTGTTTAATAGTCCGTTTTAACAAACCTACGACGGTATATCAAAGTGAGAAATGGTAAAAGTGTAGCGAATAACAAGTTAGCAATGTTCTGACCAAATAGTTCGAGCGAACAAACGCTGGAACATAAAGTTTATAGAATAGCAGCTATGAAAAGAAAACTTTACTCGGTATGCAGATGCGCAGCGCACCAAGTTAAAAAGTAGCCAACAGTATTACATGCCCAGGTTTTTTACACTGATATACTGCCATACTTTTTTATGAAAAAGTTCAAGTTTGTCTGACAGGAGTGCTGAGATTGGTGGATATTTTCACAAATTTGGTGCGACCTGCATTAAACTAGTGTATGTGGATATCGTTATGTTTCTTTTTGATAAATTACAACAGCCGTATTTTAGGGGAGGCCCAGATAATGTTTATCTGTAGTTCTTTGTTATTTTTGAGCTTCGGTTGTAGAATTATTTCAGATTACCGAAATGCAATCAATATTTCTTCTTCTTTTATTGTTTTACAAAATATGCCTGTAACGTAATACTACACGTATTGCGTTATAATATCTCGCAGGCGCTTAACGCCAGCTTAGCCAGACATCGTTCGCAATATTACCAAATATGGTCATATTCACTAGCCAAAGGCAGTTGTGAGTCATAGATTTATGCCTATATAAGATGGGTGCGCGTCGTAGAATGGTCACTTTCCCTAGACCTCGGAACGCTGCCGCTACACCTCGCGATTATCCTTCATTCTACTTCCTATCTACTGTCCCGCTGGGGGTAAGCATATTCTAGTTGTCTGTGTGCCTATATGTTCTGTCTGTAGTATCTGTGTCTCCTAAGCATAACAGCCGATCTAGGGACAGCCTGTTCCTGACCGGTTGTTGTGTATTCTCTATGCTGTTTCCAGTTCACCCTACGAGCTCATTGCACCTGTCTTCACCCTACGAGCTCACTGCACCTGTCTTCACCCTACGAGCTCACTGCACCTGACGTTCTTCCTACGGGCTGACGTTCTTCCTACGGGCTACAAGCCACGAGCTGCTGGCGCCGTGCTGCTACTAGCCAGCTGCCACCCAAGCCTCCGTTCCTGCCTACGAGCTCCTACAGCCAGGCCACGGACGCCTGAGCCTGACCGCTCGACCCACATCGGCTGCACCGCCTGAGACCCGCTCAGCCTGAACATCGACCACAGAGCTGCCTGCGCAGCGCACCTTGGCCAGCTCATCGGCGACCCTTCGAGCAGCTACCCTGCGAGCGTCGGAGAGCAGCAGGAGTCTACACTCCAGCCAGCTCAGGCCAGTATGTAAGCGGTAGTGAGACATAATAAAGAACCTGTTCAGCCTAGCAGTGTTTCTCTCGAACCCCGACATCCTACCTGAGATCCTCCGTCTCATGCCCTACTCAGTTGGCTAGTTCTCGTTGAGGCTGGCTACCGTAGCCCAAATTCGATTGGAGGACACTTGCATTTTTTGTCTAAATGACACACAGTCACATATATAACTATCAGTTTAAAGAGTCTAATGTAATAACTAATAAGTAATAACGATAGGAAAAGAGTTTGGGTGAGGAAGGAGGCTTAGATGGAAACTGTATGTATAGCTTCACCTCAATGTCCTTTACCCTAGGGTTGGTAACGCGCAAGTGAATAAGTAAGAAATTGGTTGGTCTCACTGGAGGCAGTTGCACTGCCTTCGTCCACCTGGAAGTACTTAGACCGGCTACGCACTCAAGTGCAGGATATGCCACACTTGCCGTCCTGTCCCTCCTGCCCAGCTCATTGGCCGAGCTGTATGCGTCAAAAAGCATATTATTGGTCATAGCTGTGACAGATTATTGGTCGCACTCTATTCAATCGCCATTAATATGAAAAAAAGAAAAACTGGAGAAAAATAAGTATTATTCCTGTAGCTCAAACGCGCTAAATAATATCTTTTATTGTAACAATTTGGGACATCACACTACATCTTCATCTTGAAACCAGACTATAGGTCTTGTTTTCATAGATACATATATCAGTTCTCCAATAAAAGCAAGTTGTTATTCTAACAATGAATCTATTTAAGTGTATATAAACCACTCGAGTGGAATTTTGTTGAGCCTTATTAATTAATAGGGAGTCAATTTTTCAATTAATTTCGTTTCCGTGTAATAATATTCTATAAATGATTTATCTTCAGTGTTATCATTTTATTGAACAATAAGGCTTGATCTATTTGTTTTGATACTCGTAAAAGAAATAAGAACAATAAAAAGTATAGATAGCAAATATCACGAAGTACTTGTCACCAAAAAAAGTGACAGCTAACCTCGTTCATACCGATTACATAAAGTTGTAAAATATGTTGTTTGACTTAAAGATAGATTGAGATAAAATGTTCTAATTTTGTTACGGTACGGTAATAATATCTAACAGTATTCTAACTCCATACAAACGCACGAAACTCGGGTTATACCTACGCGCTTCGAGCGCAGAACACCCTAAAGTACACCACAGCCGCGAGCGTACCGCAGTCACGAACGGACGGTGACGGTTTTTGTAGCAGTGTTCTTCATTTAAATAATAGTTATGGCGACGAGTTGTAGACTATATTGTGCTGTTTGAATTCTTCGTTAACTCACCTAAGTATAAGATTTTTCAAATTCAAAATGTACCTACTACGTTGCAATGTTTAATCCTTAACTTATGCGTGATTAAGTCGAAAAGATAATGCAACTTTTCCTTTGACTACTGGTCCAAAAATATGAAACCTGTTTTGCATCATTGAAACCTATTCCAAGCGAAATTACTAAGTAACCATTTATTGCAACTTTTACTATAGGGCCAAATAAATCTACCCCAGAAAAAAAGATACAGGGTAACAAAAGTATTAAAAAGTGTGGATATTTTTTATCATTTATTGATAGGTTTTGTTTGTTTTAAACAGATTTAAAATGTTGTCAGTTGCAAACTTAGTGGAGATTAGAGCACCTAAAAATAGGACGTAGGATAGGATAGAATAGGTAAGATTCAAAATAAAAAATAATATAACCGAGACAGATAGCATTTATTATTATTCATTATCAATTGTTATCAAATATAACATTATCCAAATAAAGAGCAGGGCGGTGAATGTTGTCTTAGTGTCTGAATAATGCAAAAAAACATACAATGGTCATTGTGTGAGCGCAAACACCTATGGTTCTCCTGCCCGTTAAACAACTACATGGGTATCAAAGAAAACAAGTAATAGGGATGCAGGTATATTTCCCTTACGATAGAAAAGGACAACAACAAAAGCGCTCACGCAGGTAAAAAAATGATTCCCTGCCGCAATAGATAGGGCGCGGGAGGGAGGCGCGGAGCGGGGACGCTAGCGACTGGCTACCTGTCGCTCTATCGGTACAGCAGCAGCGCGCTCATTAATCACAGTTTTAACCACGTGCCGTTGCAATAAATGATTATAAAAATCCACATTTTTTAAAAACGTTTGTTACCCTGTTTTTTTTTTTACTGGGTTAGATTTATTTGGCCCCATAGTAAAAGTTGCAATAAATGGCTAGGACTTACGTTTAACATAGGTTTCAATTGTGCACAAGGGGTTTCACTTGTTTTGTTTGGGCCAATCGGTTGCATTGTCTTTTGATTAGCTTAATCTATAACTATGTTAATATTAAAAAAAAACATATTGGTATGATTGTAGTAATAATGTATACTAGCAGAACACTTTTACCTGCGTTATGGACAATGTATTATTTCATTGAAGTCTATGATTAGTAGTATCTTAAGAATTTTTTTCAAAATGGAAGCGGATATAGTCTTAGTCTACTTAGTGTAACCAATTGGTCATTCCTAGGGACTTACATACCTACATGATATTTATTTGTCTGAATAAAAAATATAATTAATATGAACAGTCACAAAATCAGAAATTTTCGACTAGGTAGATGTAATTAAAATACTTGGGGCGGGCGGCCCTATCGCTTGTTTGAGTCCGGCGCGTCTGTAGGCATATAACTCGGGGAGATGGCCGAGTTAGAATACTGTTAGATTATATTACCGTGCTTATACTGACTGACACAAAGCCTTAATTACTGAAACTAGAAACATGACAGTTAAGAGTAGACAACTGGTTCTTTTTCCGAAGTAGGCACGCACTAAAGAAAGATTTTTAATATCCTTGAAATTTTTAATATCATTGCATTGAAAACTTGGGGTGGGCAAAGCAGTGGGCGACTACTAGTAATATATTTTAATTTTTTATTTATAGTCAAGGGGTGTATCCCCGAAGGGGTGGGCAGAGGTGTTATATTACACCCATATTTCGCCATGAATTTTTAGGTCCCACGTAATAGGGGGCGAGCCTATTGCCGTTATCGGGCACATCACCAGACTCCGGGCTACTACTGAGTATTCGGAAAAACCCAGTAACACTTTTGCCCGACCCGGGAATCGAACCCGAGACCTCCCAATCCCAAGTGCATATTTATACCGCGAGACCAACGAGGCACTCTAAATTTATAATAAAATAAGTAAAAATATATGAAGAACGTAATCTATTCCTACCTACCTACCTATTTTGTATGAAAAATGTATATTTTGAAGAGTTTTCTCGTCAGAGCGTAATTGATTGTGTTATTAATAAGTTAAGCAATTATCTTGAGTTTCTCAGAGCCTCACGCCTACGTTACGCGTTAAGGTGCCGTTTTATTATCGGTAATTTTGCGCATGTATTTTATTGAGACATCAATATTGCTAATGGTAATGGACTTATTCGGGTTACAGTCAAACTGTTATTATCCGGTTACTATCTAAATTAATAAAAATAAATAACTATAAATTATTCTAGATTATGTTTATTAATGCAAACTTATTGAAATTGGTTGATGATGTCCTGCCGACCGATTTCGGCCACGGCGGCTTGTCTATATATGAGACTTACCAACTGCACGGGACATATTAAAGTGCACAAGTGTGTGCGCATACACAAGTGCACTCTCTATTCCCTCACTCTCATAGTCCGATGGGACGCCACAAGTGACACGACTGGAGAGAGATTGGGCGCAGGGCCAACGGCTTAACGTGCTTTCCGAAGCACGGGGGTGTGACACCGCCAACTCCCTGACTCCGAACTTCTATGGGATAATTCCTAACAGAAATACCCAATATCACTTTTTGTTCGACCTAGGAATTGAACCCGAGACCTCATGATCCGCAGTCGCTTACGTAGTGTAAGCGACTGTGGATCATGAGGTCACGCAGGACCACTGAAATTGGTATTGTATGCATCATCACATTATTATGAAATCGAACGGCTTAAATATAGTACCACGTTTTAATCATATAACCATTGCTACATACTAAAAATAGCTCAACATATTAAAGCCATAAACGCCCTCAGTGATACAACAGGGATACCACGCTATATCGTTAATAAGCACGTCAATTACTCGTCAAAGGACCCACCCTTTAATAACGCAGGCTTGACGTATGAAATAATTAAGTATCTAATTAATGTCAAGCCGTCTTTAATAAACGGGAGAGGCTGAATTTCGAGCGCTCTTCCTATTAATGCAAAGGATATATAAATATCACAACAAGTAACTGTGCAATTTTAACCATACAAACAAGATCAAGGTGTACATAGTGAAGTTAGCGCTAGTAGGGTAAGGCGTGTAGGCTACGATGTTGATTAATTGAAAACATCTGATGACTTTTTACATGGCTCGCAAGCAATGTCGTCTGTGGAACATTCAGCATGAAAATATTCTGGTTCACATTATATTTTAAATATTTATAATCAATTGTAAAATGTTTATTCTTTGTAATAGCGTTTCTATTTAATAACTGAATGGAACTGATTTCGTAAGTACATCTAACGAAAATTAATTCAAGTGTAATTTCTCATAAATACGTACAACATTTATCAATACACAATTAAAAGGCCAAAGTGATTAAACCTCTCAACGTAAATTCAAAACAATTAAAATTAGAGTAAGTAATAATGATTGTAAATAAATAATTGAATATAATTTTATTAAATAATGTTTGAAAAGCATTTAATTAATATTAGAAAATAGCTCAGTTTTTTAAATTATTTTAACTGTTAATCACAGCACATTTAACCCGTGAGAAGGCGCGCTATGAGCATTTTGCTCACGCATAAATTTATTGCTGAAAATTACAACTTTAGACATACTGTGGCACTACAAGCTTCACAGTACCTTCCCAAAATTTCATCCCCTTTCCCCTGACGCAACACTCGCGCCAGTCATTGCTACCGTTACTGGGTGGTGATGGGTTTGAGTGTGGTGCCTCGTGAAGCGCGGCATTTTGCTCACCGCGCGCCCGTTCGTGTACGTAATTTTTTTTCTTAGTAACAAAATTTATTTAATTGTTTTTTCGTACTTATTGTGCATATTTATTGATCAACTTAGTGGATATATTATTTAAATATTTTATTTGTTTCTTATAGTAAACAAAGTCTACAATGGGTGATCGGCACGCCCCTCAAAGGAGAAAGGGTGGTTTCGTCCCAAGTGTTGTAAAATATTAAGACTTATATCAAACTAAAGGGTGTCCACAGCTACGCCCATGCATTAACTGTCCCTGCCGGATCCCGAGGGAGTGTTGGGAAATCCCTTTTTTGTGCACCCCACGGTCTCCAAGGAACAATATGCCAAATTGCAGCTTCTTGCGCCCAGTAGTTTTGGCTGTAACTTGTCTGTCAGTCAGTCAGTAGCGAAAGGATTTTATATATACAGATGAAAGATCCCAATGAGTGTATTTTTTATGGGCATAATTCTATAACTGAAAATGTATGTATGTATGTTATAGAAGTTAAAAAATATAAATAAAACTTACGCGATCTTATTTGAGCCAACACCTAAGAAATGACATGTAGAGAATCAAAATATGCATAGGAGCTATACAAATCAATTGTTGTATCACTAGTACTACTATGTATCACTTGTATACCAGTAGGATTAGGCGCATAATCCTATATTCGCAAATTTCACATTGACGTAAAATGCCACACTTTATTGGAAGTGTGGCATTCCACATTAGCAAAATGCGTTTATAAAAAGCAAGCAAAAAGCATGCGTTTTGAGTATGTTAATTTTATGTGCCATATATGTTATGAAGGACACATAACTCAAGATCTCATGGAAAATGAAATCATTCCATTTTATTACAATTTTGTATCTTTTTTGTTTTTTTATGTAAAGTTAGTCTCATTTTGAGGCCTAAGTGCAATATTTTTTTAGTTCGTACATAGGACTGCATGTTTTGTTATTCACTGTAAATAAAACACTTTGTTTAATTAAATAAAGACTTATTTATTATAACGTCTAAATTTATAGTAAAAAAATAATTAATCTCAAAGAAAACGTCATTTGAAGTAGTGTGAGAGTTTTGCTCACGTGCGCCTGCTCGAGTAACTTTTTAGGGCGCGCCTTCTCATGGGTTAATTTTATTTATCAACTAAAAAACAATACCGCTACTCGTACAAAACAAATTCAATCTACAAATTAAACAATTTAATTTATACTGTTGTTCTGAGTGGTAGCGCCATCTACCTTCCTATCTGTAACTAATCGCATCAACATGAATCGTTCCACGTTCTAGTGCGAGCGATATCATATTTCCGTCCCGCTCTATCCCTCTCCCTGGAAGAGGCACTGCCTTTTGGCCTGATTCGTCGCCGCGATCGTGAACGCGACGGACAGTCTCGAACATTCCGCTCGCTAAGAACGCCGTCTCGATACCGCTCCGCGCCGCACCGCTGTATCGCCGTCTCGTTCGTACCGCGCCGCTCCCGTATGTGTTTATCACCGCTTCCACCAAGGAAAACCCGCTCGTGAGTGAAGTGAAAACAAGCAGCTGTATCACGAAACCACCAAGGCTGTATAAGGTAAGTGCCTTCCATCCTTAAAATAGTCTATACCCACTCAATCACCTCCTCCCGTATCCATCTCCTCTTCCCTTATTCCTTTCTAGGCGACCCAGAACTCGCCCTAATACAGTCCATTTCCTTTTCCAAGTCGCCTAGAACCCTACCTTGGTTTCGGCACCACGCCATACCATTTTTTTTGGTCCTTCGAGCCGGATTCATTTACGTTTTATACGTTATACCGCTATACCTAGGCAGTTATAGCACCTAGCTATACTCCTAATATATTCATATAACCGTCACATGGTTATTTCCGCCCGCATTAGTAGGTAAACTTTTATGTAGCTACCTACTTATTAAATTATTATTTCTGCAACTATCATAGTTGTCTTATAAATCTCATATTTCAATCAACTTTTATTTCCTCAGCTCTAAAGTGTTGCCTACTTAGGTAAAATAATAGATAAATTAGATATTCTTATTTTGTTTCGTTCTCATTAGCTTATACTTACGTAAGCATGTCACAACAAAAGAAGTCACGCGTGTCGGAAGACAAAGAGATGACAATCTTAGAAGCAAAACGCAATAATTTATTTGAGCGCATTCAAAATATCTATGAAAGATCAAAAACCGCATCGATGTCTGACAGTAATAGCGAAGCATTTCTCAGTTATTGTACAACAGTAGATAGTATTCGAACAGATTTTCATAAGTTGTTAGACGATTATAACGCAAGATTACTTTCTATCAATCCTGATGAAAAACCGAACTATCAGGCGTATACCGCATTCGAAGATCTTTATTGTATTATTAAGCGTATACAATCGCAATTGGAGGGTAAATGTTCAGCAGAGCCCGTTGCCCGCAAACCGAGATTACCGCCAATCGAGATAATGTCGTTTGACGGAGATATACGAAATTGGCCGTTATTCTATGCAAGTTTTAAGTCTACAGTGCACGATAATGGTTCTCTGACAGATGCTGACAGGTTATACTATTTAATAGGTAAACTGTCACCGAAGGCCCAGTCCGTATTTGCAGGTGTCACACCCAGTGCTGAGAATTATCAGGTCATATTTCAGTCACTACTTGACAGATATCAAGACACGCGCGTCCTAGCATCTACGTACTTTGACCAAGCTTTAAATCTCAAACTGTCCAGCAACGCGTCTGTCTCGAATTTCCAGCTGTTTATTGATAACTTCGTAACCGCGGTTAATTCTCTTAGGAATTTAAAATTAGAAGATCTTTCCGACTTTATGTTGCTTCAACTCGCTTTAAAAAAGTTTGACACTGATACAATTCGCGCATTCGAGATGACGGAACGCAATAATAAAATACCTACACTAGATAGTTTTATTTCGTTCATCAAAGATCAGTGTCGAATATTTCATAATACGCAGTCTGGTTCACCTGGCCCGTCTAACACTAACAACAACAAACAAAGGTTGAATAAATCGCGAAATAGTAATAATAACTCAGTCCCTAATCCACAATCTTACGTAACATGTTCGGAATCTAATAGTAATAATTCACAGAAGTGTCTGTGCAGTAATATAGTGCACGACCATTACTATAAGTGTCCCACCTTTAATGATTTAAATCCAATTGCTCGTTTTAAAAGCGTAAAAGATAACAAAGCTTGCATTAATTGCTTAAGCATAAAACATTAAACGAGTAATTGTTCCAGTAGAACGAGATGTCGCACGTGTAAACAAAAACATCATACACTGTTACATTTGGATAAAAATAACCGGTTGTCAAGCCAATCCGCTAACCTTGACACACTCGCGCCGCAGGTGCAGCAGACCACGGTAGCTGCGCCTTCCGCGTCTGAGGGCGAAGTATCGTTGTGTATGACATCCATTGCGCGGGCGACGCGCACGCGAGGACGGCACTCGCGCATCTATAATGATCCGCGCAGGGCCAAAACGCAGTGTACGGCGTCTAACACGGTACTGTTGGCGACAGCGCAAGTTATCGTATATGATGTTAATGGGTCGCCGCACATGGTACGTTGTCTGCTAGATAGCGCATCTCAGACCAATCTAATAACATCGGAATGCTTCAAACGCCTCGGATTATGGAATAACTTTAAAAATACTAACTCAACCGTCAAAGGGATAGGCGGATCAGAAAGGCATTGCAGGGGTTCCGTAGATGTTAAAATACATTCGCGTTTTGATAGGAACATTAATTTTAACATTTCTTCGCTTATCGTGGAGCGTATCACGGACGCATTGCCGAACGCTAATGTAGACGTAGCATCACTCACTCATCTCGAATCATTGCCGCTAGCCGACGCGGAGTTTGCGAATCCGGCAGGCATTGATCTTTTGATCGGAGCTTCGATATTTCCGCACTTGCTATTAACTAACATAGTTCGTAGTGAGCGATATGATTTACCGCCCGCTATTGAGACGGTACTTGGGTATGTGATTATGGGTACCGTACCTACGTTACATACTTCTCATTGTATTACGTCTTATTGTTGTTCTGCTCTTCAAGAGATCAAGGTGGGTGCTAAAACTGTGTGTAAGATAAAGCACTAATTAGCTATGCTGCGCCATGCTGCGCCATGCTGCGCCATGCTGCGCTATGCTGCGCTATGCTGCGCCATGCATCGCCATGCTTCGCCATGCTGCGCCATGCTGCGCTTTGCTGCGCCATGCTGCGCTATGCTGCGCCATGCTGCGCTATGCTGCGCCAAGCTGCGCCATGCTGCGCTATGCTGCGCCATGCTGCGCCAAGCTGCGCCATGCTGCGCTATGCTGCGCCATGCTGCGCTATGCTGCGCCATGCTGCGCTATGCTGCGCCAAGCTGCGCCATGCTGCGCTATGCTGCGCCATGCTGCGCTATGCCGCGCCATGCTGCGCTATGCAGCGCCATGCTGCGCTATGCTGCGCCATGCTGCGCTATGCAGCGCCATGCTGCGCTATGCTGCGCTATGCTGCGCTATGCTACGCTATGCTAAGCTACGCTACGCTACACTATACTATACTACACTTCCGCTTTGTACATGGATGACATTGCCTGTAGTGTCATATCCGCTCCGCTAGCAATTTCGCTTTGTGAAGAGCTTATTCAGTTTTTGAAGCGAGGCCAGTTTGATCTTGTCAAATGGACAAGCAACTCTAAGGAGGTTCTCGCACGCATACCAGATTCTCTTAAGGCTTCTCCAGACATTGAGTTTGAGAAGTCTGTACCGCATAAGGTTCTCGGTTTACGCTGGGACAAATCCTGCGATATCAGTCGCCGCTCGGCATCGATAGAGAACGGACGCTTGATCGCGTGAATAAAAATACCAGTGTTACTCAAACTTTCTACAACATGTTTACATGCGCCAGCTGTGGAACACAACACACCGAGGGGCCAGTTTGTAGTGTCTGTAAGCAGCACTACGACTTCCAGTGCTCTGGAGTAACCGAAGGCGGCTACCGAAGATTAGGAGATAGGAAAAGTAGCTGGCGGTGTCTCAAGTGCAAATCCAGTCCGTGCCCATCACCAGTACCAGCTTCGCCGCAACCCAGTCAATTAGATAACATTCAAGATCAATTGAACAAAATCGTACTTCAACTCGCTCCGTTGCAATCTTTAGTGGCGGATGTGAAGATAATAAAGGAAGATCTACATGGCTTAAAGGCATCGGTCAACATGGCCCATGACCTTATAAACGACTTCTCGGAAAAAGTAAAGACCATGGAAAAGAAAATAAAGGACATGGAAAAGGTAGCGAGTGAGGTGCCTATTCTTCGGTCTGAGATCGAAAGATTAAGTCGTGACGCGGAGACCAGAGATCAGTGGACCAGGGCCAACAATGTAGAAATTCGTGGCATCCCAGAAAAGAGGCAGGAAAATCTCTATGAAGTAGCAGAGAAGATTGGAACAATGTCCGGTTTGCCAATTAAAAAAGAAGATATTAATTATATAGCTCGCGTGCCCACTAGGATTCCTGATGGCAACAAGCCCATAATAATCTCCTTCAATAACCGTTACCTAAAAGAAGAATTTATAGCACTATCGCGAAAGAAGCAACTGAATTTGTCACACTTGGGCCACTCATCCACTGCAAAGTTTTATGTTAATGACCACCTGACCCCTGCTAACAAAGTACTCCTGAGCAAGGCAAAAGCACTCAGTAAAGAAAGAAACTTTCAATACGTCTGGGTTAAGCATTGTAAGATAATGGTAAAAAAGTCGGATACATCACCTACGTTTTTTATAAAATGCAACAAAGATCTATCAAAAATTACATCTTCATAATATTAAAACTCGTTCAATTAACTAACAAACACACGAACACTTTGAGAACCGTATTCAACTCAGGAATTTTTTGTTTTGTGGTTCGACTCGGAGCGCTCAACCGGTTTATACAAGTAAGTCTGCACTTCATACGGCTATCACTCTACATCGAGAGCTTACGCTGGTACATACCGCTCAATGTCGCTTGCACTGACTATCGTCCGGGCTTCGTACTTAATCAACTGTGCGCGGTATTTACACCTTTAATGCTAATTGCTGTTATACGTAGTTTATTTTTAAGTACCTTATTTATTTTATTATGTATGAACTACTTGAGATTTGTTTACTTTTTTAACTGGTTGTTATTTTGTTTTGATGATTGTCTCAATCATATTATTTTGCTTGCTTACGTGAATGTTCTCCGCCTAAGATCGCTTGTTTTATCAAATAGTTCTCGCTGTTCTTGTAAATTTTATTACAACGGTTACAGATATATTTTGGAATATGGCTTTATTGACACTTCACAGTTTGAAATTTTAACTTTTATTTGCGTATATCGAATTATTGTGGATTCTTGTACAATGATATTCGTTACAACTTATTTAACTCTGTACGATTATCTTGTAATCATAGGGTTATTTTATAACTGTTTTACCCATGGCTTCCATTAATTGTTATTACCAAAATACTCGAGGATTGCGAACTAAAACTCATTCATTTAAACGCAATTTACTGCTTAATTCCTATGACGTGATCTCACTAACAGAAACCTGGTTACTAGATGGTATTAGTGACAGCGAGCTTTTCGATGACAGGTACGTTGTTTGGCGTCGTGATAGGAACTATATTAATACGCGTGAAAAGTACGGTGGTGGTGTACTTTTGGCTGTGCGTCGAGAGTTTCTAACAGTAGGCCGACCTGAATGGAATTCCTCAGCTGAGTACATCTGGGTTACTATTACAAACAATCACAATAAACAAAAAAGCATACCTAAAAAGATACATATATGTACATTATATTTGTGTAATGAAAATTATGGTAATTCTTACAACACGCAGCTTCGAAACTTCACTAATAAACTATCGGATATTATAACAGCCTGTCCCGATGATACTTTTCTGATCATGGGTGATTTTAATTTAAGTAACGTTGACTGGTGTAGCAGTGGGAATTACCTCGAGCCCTTGGGAATATCAGGGGAATCACAAATATTTTTTTTCGATTCCCTTCTTGAATTTAACCTGAAGCAATTTAACTCACATCGCAATATTAATAACAGATTATTGGATTTAGTCTTAAGTAACACCGAACTGTCAATAATAGCTTGTGAGAGCCCACTTGTTATTGAAGACACACACCACAAATCTCTTCACGTTATAATGGACTGTACGGGTACTGATTATCTCAAAGCTTGTCCAAGAAAAATATATAACTACAACCGTGGTAACTATGATGAAATTAGGACAGCTTTAAACGCTACTCCTTGGGATAACCACTTAACAAACACCTCACTAAGCAACGCTATAGAATTTGTGTCCGTATACGCAGCAGGACCCTACGTTTAATTCGATTGAAAGTTAACTTTTTACGCGCGTGGTATTTAGTACTTTTCGAATTGTATAAGTAAAAAAATAGTACCTTCATTGCTACAGCGAAATCTTGAATTATTACCCAGCAGGACCCTCCGCTGTTTGAAGGTTTTCAGACCAATAGTATATGTCACCGTTTAGCGATGTATTAGTACCTTTAAAATACCTTGGTTTCATTTTAATATAATTATTTGTTTATGAGGAAAGCGCCTGCAAAACTTTTATCATGCCAGCAGGACCCTTTTTTGTTTTGACGCTTTCGGTCCCGACAGTCATATTTCTTGTTAGCATTTTAATAGTACTTTTCAAATAACCTTACGTTTAAATCAAATACTATGTAGTTTAACAAGCAAGTTGATTTAAAACTTTTTTCACGATGTCCTTAAGATTAAACCATTCCAATGATGCTATTATTTTTATGGCACTTAAATATTATTAAAATTGAGGGTAAATGCAAAATAAATAATAATCATATCATAACGGATTTTTATTAAATTGTGTTCATAAAAAATAAATATATAAGTTCATCTAAAAACACCGGTTTAAATTAATAAAAATCTCTTTGATTAATGCCACCATGCTAAAAGTTATGAAAGCTCATACCTACATTGGCCAAACTAAACGTTAAGTCGCTGAAAAAATATTTAAAAGTTTTAAAACAATTTTTCTGCTATAATACAAAATATTTGAATTACACGTAAGGTTATTTGAAAAGTACTATTAAAATGCTATTAAGAAATATGACTGTCGGGGCCGAAAGCGTTGAAACAAAAAAGGGTCCTGCTGGCATGATAAAAGTTTTGCAGGCGCTTTCCTCATAAACTAATAATTATATTAAAATGAAACCAAGGTATTTTAAAGGTACTAATACATTGCTAAACGGTGACATATACTATTGGTCTGAAAACCTTCAAACAGCGGAGGGTCCTGCTGGGTAATAATTCAATATTTCGCTGTAGCAATGAAGGTACTATTTTTTTACTTATACAATTCGAAAGGTACTAAATACCACGCACGCAAAAAGTTAACTTTCAATCGAATTAAACGCAGGGTCCTGCTGCGTATACGGACACATAGAATTTTTTTACAGTCGCCTGTACGAGCTAAGGGATACATTTGTGCCGCATAAAACTGCTTACCCTTCAACCTATCCACCTTGGTATGACGCATCGCTAAAAAAGATTCTCAAAGAAAAACACAAATACTTTAAAAAATTTAAGAGATATCGAAATACAGCTGACTATGTTACTTTTAGTTTGTTAAGAAAAAGAGCTAAGAAAGTTGAAGAAGAGTGTTATAGCTCTTACATAAAAAGAACCGAAAATTCTATTATTGAGAGTCCTAAAACTTTCTGGACTTTCATAAAAAATAATAAAAAAGGTAATTGCTCTTTCCCCTCCACTCTAACGTATAATAATACATCAGAAAATACAAGTGAGGGCGTTTGTAATCTATTTGCCACGTATTTTCAGACTACTTTCCTTGAGTCACCCTCTCAACCATGCAATAATGTTCCTTACGCGAATGAGGCGCTTACAAATAATGACATGCATACAATAGGTGACATTGAAATATCTCCAGATGAATTATGTAAGTTGCTTTCATCGATAGACCTCTCAAAGGGGGCAGGGCCCGACGGCATTAGTCCACGATTCATTACCAATTGTGCCAAACAACTCACAAAACCACTGAGTATTTTATTTCGTCGTTCTCTTAATGAAGGTTTCGTACCAGACGTATGGAAGTCTGCATTCATCACGCCTGTTTTTAAGAAGGGTGATAGAGGAGACATAACCAATTACAGACCTATATCAAAGTTATGCATATTTGCCAAAGTTTTAGAGCGTTTGGTTTACGTACAAGTTTATAACGCCATCTCTAACTCTTTTATAGCCGAACAACACGGATTTATTAAAAAGAAGTCAACTACGACCAACCTGCTGTCCTTCGTTGATTATATAACATCAAAAATGGTCTCTGGCGGTCAGGTAGACTCTATATTTACTGATTATACTAAATGTTTCGATCGTATTGATCACAAAATACTTTTTAACAAGTTATTACGCATGGGTATCCACGGTAATTTGTTCCGATGGTTTACGTCCTATATCCAAAACCGATCTCAAGCGGTTGCAATAAATGGTGCCGTATCTATGTGGCATAAACTCCCCTCTGGATTACCACAAGGCTCGTTGATGGGCCCGTTATTGTTTAATATTTTTGTAAACGACATAAGTGTATGCTTCCATCACTCAGAATTTATTATGTATGCTGACGACATGAAGATTTTTAAGGAAATAAAAACAGATTCCGACTGTTTTCTTTTACAACAAGATCTGATTCGATTTGAGGAATACTGCCACAATAACCGGTTAGATATTAATGCAACCAAATGTTATGCAATCACATTTACTCGCAAACCTAAACCTCAGATATTCAGCTACACACTCAAAAGAATCGTACTTAAGAGAGTCAACGAGATCAGGGATCTAGGCATAATTCACGATTCCAAGCTGAAATATGATAGACACATAGATCATATAGCGAAAAAAGCTAACAAGGCATTATGATTTGTTATGAGATCATGTTCACCGTTTAGCAACATAAAAATTGTTAAAATACTTTATTGTTCTTATGTTCGTAGCATCCTCGAGTATTGTTCACCAATCTGGAATCCACAATATAACATCCATATAGACAGACTGGAGTCTATACAGCGGAAATTTACGAGATATCTCCAATACAAATGTAGAACTATTGATAACAGCTACGAGGCTCGATGCAAGAGGCAACATTTAATACCTCTTCACGAAAGAAGAAAGGTTGCGGATGTAACACTGTTAGTTAAAATAGCACAATCTAAAATAGACTCACCGCAATTTCTTTCAAAAATAAATTTAAAAGTTCCTACAAGATCTGTAAGACTGCCAGCCTTACTTCATGTTCCACGAAGCTCCACGAACTATCAAAGTAATACATTCTTTTCAAGATCCGCTGCTTACATTAATGATCTGGCTGACTCGTCTGAATTAGATTTATTTAACACAAATCCGACTAAATACAGGATTGAAATGACAAGACAATGGTTCGAATCGATCCCCTGAGTGTCTGTGTCCACCTATTATTGTGTAACATTTTATAATCTTTTATTTATATTTTGCTGTTTACTTTTGTTTTATTGTTTGTTTTTTTATGTATATTTTTTAATATCGCCCATTTTTGCATTTATGTATTGTGCTAAAATTCAGTTTTTGCTCATATGGGTAATTCATTAGATCAAGCATTAAATGTTCATATGTGAAAACTCATAAATGGTTAGCAGTTGATAAAAAATTGTTCATCTAGTTGTAAGATACTGTTTGTTTTCCAAATAAAATAAAATAAAATAAATAAAATAGTTTTCGGTTTGACGTCTCACCACCAGATGATAAGTGCGCCAAGCGCACTATGCTGTCCACAGTGGCTCGACTATGGGACATAATGGGTTTGTGGCTCCCACAATTTTGTACGCCAAGCTCTTGATCAAGGAGCTTTGGCTATCAAAGTGTGAGTGGGATGCAACACCCCCTGACCATATTGTCGCCGCTTGGGGCCAGTTTTGTATTGAGCTTACCGCGCTCAATCAAGTTTATTCCGCGTCATCTTGGGTTGGTAGATGGATGTACCGTCAACTTAATAGGTTTCGCTGACGACAGCGAACGTGCTTACGGCGGAGTCGTATATCTGCAAGTCCGCATTGGTTCTAACTACTCGGTGCAGTTAGTTTGTGCCAAGTCTAAGGTCTCGCCTGTTAAAACCATTTCGGTTGCGAGACTGGAGTTGTGCGCGGCCCTTCTGCTGTCTCAGTTGCTCCACAAGGTTCAAGACACAGTTTTGCCCCACTACTCTATTAATAAATATACGCATTTTCCGACTCCAAGGTAGTGTACGCTTGGATTTATTCTTCTCTTCACCGCTGGCAGACTTTTGTCGCCAACCGCGTTAGTAAATTGATTGAACTTGTTTCCGCTACTTGTTTCAATCACGTCGCGAGTTATCGTACTCGTCTTCAGGAAGAACTCTCCATAGATTATATTGACTGGAAGTTTATTCCACCAGCATCACCACATTTCGGTGGATGTTGGGCAAGCATGGTCAAAGTAATTAAACGCATCTCTTCAAAGTTATAGGTCAACAGATCCTCTCTTACGAAGAGCCTTTAACCGTCCTTGCACAAGTCGAGGCATTGATCAAATCGCGTCCGCTTCCAACTCAGTGAGATCTAGCCTGAAGTTGGACCTACCTCTTAGTTTAAGTATTTAGTTAGTAGTTTTCGCTATTATTGCGTTGGTAGTTTTCGCTAAAGTTAGTTTAGATTAATTTTATTGTCATATCGCTGTCTTAGCCTATTGGGGGGTTATGCGGTAGTGCACCCAACATAGCTAAGTTCAATTCTATTTTTTTTAAAGGCAACCCTTTAGGGCCGGGGGGATATGGTAGCGCCATCTACCTTCCTATCTGTAACTAATCGCATCAACATGAATCGTTCCACGTTCTAGTGCGAGCGATATCATATTTCCGTCCCGCTCTATCCCTCTCCCTGGTAGAGGCACTGCCTTTTGGCCTGATTCGTCGCCGCGATCGTGAACGCGACGGACAGTCTCGAACATTCCGCTCGCTAAGAACGCCGTCTCGATACCGCTCCGCGCCGCACCGCTGTATCGCCGTCTCGTTCGTACCACGCCGCTCCCGTATGTGTTTATCACCGCTTCCACCAAGGAAAACCCGCTCGTGAGTGAAGTGAAAACAAGCAGCTGTATCACGAAACCACCAAGGCTGTATAAGGTAAGTGCCTTCCATCCTTAAAATAGTCTATACCCACTCAATCACCTCCTCCCGTATCCATCTCCTCTTCCCTTATTCCTTTCTAGGCGACCCAGAACTCGCCCTAATACAGTCCATTTCCTTTTCCAAGTCGCCTAGAACCCTACCTTGGTTTCGGCACCACGCCATACCACTGAGTAACATTGATGTTTTGAATACTCAATTTATTCACAGTTTAAGATATCGGTCGAAGATTACTTAGTCATTTAGCTTATGCGGGCGCGCAGCGCGGTCTGTTTAAAGCATTGTTCGACAAGATAGCAAAAACATGATTTAGTTTGCTGTACAACAACTTCTTTGTTTATTTATTTCTTTGAGCTAACTAGTAATGTGGGTCAGATATCTCTTTCATCTTTTAATATGAGCTTCTCTTAGCGCTGGGTTTTGATACGGCCTATGTCGTAAAAGTCAGTGTGTGAAGACTTTCCGAAAAGCTAAGATTCAAACCTGTCTCAGTGAAGACAAGTTATTTTATACATGTGATCTTAGATTAATCTAAGCATATGATGATGGTAAAATCAGTTCCACAAAATCCTTAAAAACTAGAATGAAGAAAATATATTCAACTCCATCTAGACGTATTGTTCCACACAGGCTTTATCTAAAATATCTAGGCGGCAAGATGGCCACTTAAATCACTACACCATTTATGCAGTCCCTGGCAAATACATTTCTTCATTTTGAAATAAATCCATTTGTGTAGTCGTCACTTCACAGAATGTTATAATAGACTAGTCGACGCCAGCGGCTTCGCACGCACGTATTTTCGAATTTCCCGTTTTGCCCGATCCCGTGGGAATTTCGGGAAATCCCGCCTTAGTGCACCCCTACGGTCACCAAGGAACATACATGCTAAATTTCAGCTTTTTGCGCCGCGTAGTTTCGGCTGTAGCGTGTCTGTCAGTCAGTCAGTAACGCAAGGATTTTATATATTAAGATATTTCTTAGAACTAAAACAGACTGTGAAATATTTTCGTTAGAAGCAGCTATTTTCAAGATCGGCCTCTCAGCATTCGGATCGTCGAAAAAATGATTTGGATAGAAACCGAAAAGTTGTAGGCTCATTCCGAAAATAACTAGTAGTAAGTCTGCGGCTGTTTCACATAAAGCAAATTAAGAGTGATTTCTCTCTCGCTCAGTTTGTTTCTTATATTCTTACTTTGAAAGTTTGGAATCCTTTGAGATTTATACAGTAACATTTCATTCTGTTGATATTATATATATTTATTGATATAATATTCACTTATAATATATTACATATATTTAATAAGTTGTTAACTATTTGTTATCATACAAGTAGCTATATAAGTCATAAATTAATGTCATGAGTAAGACTTGTATGTTGACCTATAATTAGGCCCTGCGAGAATACCAGCTTTGTAGATTCCCCTACAACTATTGCTGACGCAGGTGCCTTATTTGTTCTCTTGGATGAACTTATTAATTTTATATTGTCTTTTTTGTAAATTTTATAAGGAGAAACAAATAAAATATTTTTTCTTTTCTTTCTTTTCTTTCATGTTATTCTTCCATCTATTCTTGTAACTCCAAGCCACCAGTAAATTATAATTACGTTCAGGTATCCTTATAATGATTGATAGGAATGTATTACTTTTACTAGAATGATGAAATATGACTAGGACCGACTCCTTTGCATTATGTTTGAGACATGATGGGTAAGAAATGTGACTTTATGTTCTTAAAAAATCTTCCAATTTCTTAGCAGATCGTAATAATTGCCGTAGTCATTTTCTACCACGCATAACTAATACTACAAAGATCCAATCTTATCCTCCTAAATAATAATAAAGAAATAAAAATGGTTAACCGATAATTTGTTACAATTTCCATATTAAATAAAACGTATGAAAATATATTCACTTCATCTAGATCTATTGTTTCACACAGGCTTTATCTAACACATGTGAAAAAATCCATCCTGCCTATTACAGCCAAAAATCCTATTTATATACAAACAACTATCCAATCATCCAATCCGAACCAATGCCAAGTGGAATAAATAAAAACTGTTGATTGGCACCAGTTGTAGCTGTCCTAGCTGTAGTTTGGTGCATGTCGCGGTCCCACAATGCGGGGTCAATTACGATCCGTATTGGTCGACAGGCCGAAAGGCCGAAAGGCCGAAGCTGACAGTGGTGTTACGATTCGGTCGATCGACGCTTTTGTGCCCACCTGCAACCAATTACGATAGGGATGACTCTTGATAAAAAATTAAATACAATTTGATTGCGACGCTATTTGTATTGGATTTGCTATTTAAATAGTGTATATAATGTTAATAGAATCTGTTTATAATGGTTGTATGGGAGGCAATGAATAATTTTAATGAACTAGATTCTGTTAATTATGGTTGTATGGGAGGCAATGAATAATTTTAATGAACAGTAGATTTAACAAGGCATAAAATGTACTTTTTTAATTATTTTGGAGTTTGATGCTGCGAATGCTTGAACTTCATAGTACCAAGACGTAAAATTTAAAATGTCACTAAAATATTTTTTTGCATCGCTAGAAAATTCGTCATTCACTGCTTTTTTGTTAGTTAGTAATTTTTTTTTCGAAAACTTAACGTGATATCCCTAGCATCCGTTTATCCATTTTTCATCAGATAAACTGACTTGCTTGTCACCAACATGCAGTTAATATGCTTTAAATTCAAGTGAATTGTCCAAAACACGAATGAGACAGTAATAATAAAACTGTCGAGGCGATTACTATTATCATTCTGATTTTACTATTTCAGCCAGCGATCTTATGCTAGACGTGACCGTACTGTTAGCACGTATGAAAGGGACACGTACCCCTATATATCAGCTATGCGTATTTCCATTTTCAGTTCCATACCCGCAATTCTCAAAACCTTAACTTTCCTCAAAAACCCATGTGACGAAGAGAAAATATTGGATTATCCTTATGTCATTGATGTCCATGTAGAATATTCACTTGTGATACAAACTATATGGTAATAAAAGCTTTATTGCGGACCAAGCAGACTTCGTACTGTCTGACCTGCAAGTCATATTTGCAGACCGACTGCAGCACTACCTTCATGCACCAATAGTATTTTGAGACCACCCAGAAACCTATTGAAACATACAGAAAAAATACCATCAGGTGACAAACACGTACAAAAGAATTGAATTATATTTAGATAGTGTAGATCTATTTTCCATTTACCAAACAAACCCTATTGATACTTTTGGTGCCCATTCTCATCTCATGCTGTTCAGCTCCTAAGCTCTCATGTGATAGCTGTATGTTTGATTTTTTGCCGTTGTACTGCTGACAAAAAACAGATTGCTGGGTGACATAATGACACACGGATTCCATACAAAATTTCTCGAAACCTGGCAGATAGGACCAGCGTTATATTGGTCTAGTAAGGCCACTTTTGAACCAAAAAAGATAATCGTCTTGCTCCTCATAAGCAAACTATCTGCTGTTGTGCGAGAATAAATAGGTATAAGTGTGTAGTAATGTGTTTAGGTTGAAAGTTCTTTTAACCTTCGGCATATAAGGTGAAAAAAAATCCTGACCCGTACAACGTGGGGTTTAAATAACCCCTTAGTAAATATGTATGATTTAAATACAACGGCTTATACAGGGTTTCTGGCTTAATAAGTTATAAAGCTATAATTAAAATTCAACATGAATTGGAAAATAAACTTTAGTCATAAAAAACAAACACAAAATGCAAAAGTACTCCTAAAATTCAACGAATTTTTCTTAAACAAAAAAAAAGTTACGTGGGTGTTTTATTTCTAGGAACTTTTAGTCTAAGCCAATAATATAAAACTAGACATATAGAACAATATAAAAAAAATATAGAAATAACGAACATTGTCTATTCTAGCGGATTATTACGTTATCTTTATCAGTACAATTTTGGCTCATCAGATTTGTGTGTTCCTTACATATTGCATTTGAAACAACGGTTCAATTACTTCCTATCATTATTTTTTGGGCAAAAAGAACATCTTCGCAATTGCTTTGGTTCTGGAATTGCTTTGGATCTGGAACCTCTTCATCCAAAAAGTCTTGTGATATCTCAAGAAACATAAAGATTATCTTTTATTTATCAATCATTATAATGATAGGCTGTCTTCAAGTGGACAATCTACTTGTGTCTGTCGAAAATCCGCAGCTTACATGTTTGATTCTCAGACTTGGTTCAGAGATGGCCCTTGTTGCAATTTATCGATCTCCATCTTATCGTAATCCTGACAATTTTATTGATGGTTTAGATATAACGCTGCGCTCGCATCGATGCTTTAAAACAATTGTCTTAGTTGGTGACATAAACATTAATATATGTCCGAACACCTCCTATTATAATGTGGACAAGTATTTAAACACCTTAGCATCTCACGCAATGCTGCCAGCACATCTTCTTTCCACCCGTGAAAATGCCTGCTTGGATCATGCAATGTTGAAATCCACTAAATCTGCTGTAACTCTAGTACTCGACTGTTCCATAACAGACCATGCCCCTGTAGTTGTCTCCTGTAATCGGATGTGTAACAAAACTGTTCCGTCGTCCTCATTCTTATCACAACGGGTTGATATTCAGGCATGTGTTACAACTGTCGAAGGAACAGATTTTTCGTCGGTTCTGAGTGAAAATGAACCAAAACGGCGCTGCCTCAAGCTTGGTGGATCTCATCCCAACAATAGTAACTAATAACACACGTGTTCATAAGGTCCCCAGCAGGCAACGCATTAGAAAACCGTGGATCACAGGGGAACTCTTGAGAGTCATACGAAATCGTGACAAACTGTGCCAGCGGACAAAAAAGACCCTTCCAATTATGCTCTAAAGTTAACATACACGCGCTATAGAAATTATTCTGCTAACTTACTCAAAAAAAATAAAGCAGGAGTATGAACTAGGAGAATTTGATAAATGTCGCAGAAACCCTAAGGCCACATGGAAACTTATTAAATCTATATCGGGTATCCAAACCAACAAATCAGCTGCGGTGGAACTTTTAAATGTATCGCCTGACCCTTTACTTTTAGTTAATTCAGTTAACCATTTTTTGGCAAATGTGGGTAAAGATTTTGCGTATAAAATAGTAGATATTAACGGTAGTGAATTCAGTGACCCATCCAGTCTGACTGTTGGCCCTAACTCAATGGCTATCTTTGAGACAACTCACGAGGAGATTGAGCGTATTATCCTGAGTCTTAAGACACATAGCGCAACTGGCTGGGATGGGATTCCAGTTCTCCTAATAAAAACAGCCAGACACATACTCATCCCCGTTATTACTCACGTCTTTAACCTTGCACTTATGGCAGGCATATTTCCAACTATTTTAAAAAAGGCACTTGTTCACCCAATTTACAAGAGTAGTAACAGAGGCAGTGTCAACAATTATACACCGATTTCAGTCTTCTCAGTGTTATCGAAAATTATAGAAAAGGTACTTAATGGCCACTTAAATATCTTAACAATAATACAGTGATTTCCAGTAATCAATACGGTTTTCATGCTGGGAGAAGCACTGAAGATGCAGTGTTAGAGCCAACTGGTACTATAGCTAGAAATGTTAACAACAACCTAAAAAATATAGCTGTCTTTCTGGATCTTTCGAAAGCTTTCAACACTGTCTCTGTTTCACTATTACTGGAAAAGTTGGAACGCGTGGGAGTCAGAGGACTTAGCCATAAAATGTTTAAAAGTTACCTGAGTGAGTGTAGTCAAGTGGTTAAAATTGGAGACATTATAAGCAATGCTGAAGCACTGAGTTACGGCGTTCCACAGGGTAGTGTCCTTGGACCTATCCTATTCCTAATATATATTAATGACCTCTGCAATCTTACGCTAAATAAAACTAAAATCATAAGTTACGCTGATGACACAGTGGTACTCACTCATGGAAGGGACTGGTTTGAGACTCAGTCTTATCTAGAAGAGTCTTTGCGCACCATCATTAAGTGGCTTCATAGAAATATTCTCACTCTTAACCTAGAGAAAACCAAATTCATTACTTTTGCCCCAAATATAGCTTCTCAACCAATTTGTACTTCATACTTACACCACGAGTAGCAATTGGCAGGGCTGTACCCAAATAACGCGTACAAATTGTATTAAGTACTTGGTCGTTATAATAGATAGCACAATTTCATGGAATGACCAAATACAAATGACAATAGCTAGAATACAAAAACTAATATATGTGTTTAAAAATTTGAGAGCGTCAACTAACTTTGCTACGCTTCGTACCATCTATTTTATATTTGCTCATTCCATACTCACTTACTGCATTACAGCGTGGGGTGGTTCTGGGAAGTGCCTTGTACTTCGTTTGGAAAGAGCGCAGAGGGCGGTTCTGAAAGTTATGACGCACAAACCTATTTGTTTTCCCACGGCTGAGTTGTATGCTATATGCAGGGTACCGAAGGTCAGACAGTCATTCCTCCTGAGTACTATATTACGCAAGCACTCAAACTTGACATATGAGCCCAACCTGACTGAACAAAAACGTAAATCAGATAGAGTCTGTCAAGTGGAGTCTGCTAGAAATCTGCTTGTACGCAGACAATACCAGTTTCTGAACCCAATTTTATACAATAGAGTAAATACAAAACTCAAAATATATCCACTTACCCTACGTCAATGTCGAGTACGGATGGAAAATGGTTTGGCACCCTCAGTTATGACGAAGTTTAGCTGTTGGTTAAAACTTGAGTTTCTCACGCACACACGCACGTAGAAACACACACACACGCACACGCGCACACACACACACGGATATTTCTATACCTACACGAAATTACTGGTTAATTTTGAAGACATTTGTAATTGTTTTAGTTTTTCCTTTTATTTTAGTTTTTCCTTTTATTTGATTTAAATCGTTATTTTCTGTTTATTGCCGAAGTATATTTTGTAAGCTGGAACTGATGATGTTAAAAAACCTATGAAGGTGGGCGTTAATGACTATGACACTGTTGTGTGTGTCTAATGCAGGCATTACCGTGCACAAAATACTATGTACAAAATTCTTTTGTGTTCCAATAAATAAATTTATTAGTATATTATTATTATTAAGTAAACTCGCCGCAATATCATCATCTCGTATCTTATTTACCATCTTAATTAAAGTATATATGTGACAGAAAATAAACTATATTAAAAATAATCAAAATGATATCGAAAATAACAAAAAAACATAAGCTTCCATACATACCTTTTAGCACCATCCCGTACAACGTGGGGTTAAAAACACCCACGACCTGCTTTACGCAAGTGCACAAACAAGCACCGTCCGCACAGCTCTGATCCAAAGACAAGAGTCGATGCGGCAACGTTTATAACGCCCAGCTACTGGGAATTTCAATGTTATTGCTCGATAATTACTCATAAATTGACGTATTTTCTCGAAGTGGGGTTAAAAATACCCCACATTGTGTGCCGATGGTTAAAGTAAAAAAATCTATTCCTCTTTATTAAAACGAAATCAAGCCACCACTTTTCATTACTCCAAATTTAGTGTATAAATATTTTAGCTTCCAACTGTGATTCATTAAATAAAAACTAGACGAAAGTATTTATTGCGTCTGTGCCTTGAAATGTAAGTTAACACAATTTTCGTGTTTTTGTTTACCCAGAACGAGTTCAGAGCATTTTGCGGTCGCTGTGTTATGCTTGACTTGATTATACGAATTAGTAAATCTCTGCCTAGTGCTACAGTCTCGTTTTAATTAACACACGTATTTATTTTATGAGATAAAATAGACCAGAACGTAATAAACAGAAAGAAATAAAAAAGATTTAATTTTGCTTCTACTTGCTAGACCGTAGACTATCAAATCGACGCCTCTCGAGAAAAACTAATAAACTATCAACTCTGGTCATACCTACTAGCCTATTACGTAGAACATGTTGTTCACTACGTCTTGCATTTATCCTTGAGTAGTTTTACTGCTAATTCACAAACAAACAAACATCTTTTGAATTAATTTGTCGAACATTACAGATCAACTTTGTGTTATCATACTATGTTGTATTTGTATATATTGCTCGGCTGAGAAATCAAACCTTTTAGCTGTCTCATGTATTGTGTCAAGCATCAGAGAAGAAGGCACCACTAATGCATTGTCATACATCATAAAGTTTTATTTTAACTTGTTGCTAAGTTTACCAAATTTCTACTTCAACTATAATGATAATTATCATTATTTCCGATGACTGTTTTAGCGCTATATGTAGTAGAATTAAAACTATTAGTCAGCTCAACAATAGTGAACGACACCGTAATTTTAATTTATATAATCGACGGTCCCTACGTATATAAAGACATGTCGAAAATGGCATATTTTTTTATTGCATCATTGGCTTTAGATTATCTATGCGCACATACTGACATACGATTTTTTTTAAACTTTATTTATTTACCTTGTTTTGCAAATCGTATAAAAGAACAAGTATTATAAATAAAACGAATAAGTGTCGTAGATACGGACATCTGTACATATATTTTTGTACGGTGTTTTAAAATGCGTGCCACTCGGTGCGTATGCGGTCTTGTATAGGGGGTTGGTATAGGGTTTGTTGATAACAAACCTCCATATCAAGGAAACTTGATAGTTTCCTTCTTTTATAGTGCTGTTCTCTGCATAATATGCTCCCTCTGTCGGCTTTTACGACACCCATGGGATGATATGGGGTGGTGACATTCCGTATTCTTAATCCGTCACCACACGGACAGCGTATAAAAAGGTATAATAGACATGACTGACATTATTATCGGCGTAGAAACGGTCAGCAATCAGTTTTTTCAAGAAAACGTAAAAAAAAAATTGTGTAAATAGCATTATAAATCTCTTAAAACTGTTAAAATATTGTAGAAAGAAAATATTTATTATTGGTCATAGAACTATTTCTAGGGCGTGTTGAACACAAATTACGCTCTCCTGTAAACCTTGATTTTTGACATGACCTTAGGGTGCTTCTACACGGTGCATGTAGCTGGAGCAAGTAAAGGTGCGGGTTACACGCGTGGGTAATATGCGCAAGCTACTTGATCAACGTTTGAACTTGTACATGGTGCAAATAACTGGAGCAAGTAAAGCCGCGGGCTACTTGCGCAAGCTGTACCTATGTACAAGTTATTTGCTCGTGGTCAAGAGCTACATGTGCATGCTATTCGCGCGGTAGCTTTATGACTTGAATCGCGTCAAATGTCTCGACGAACGAAAGTTATTTTCAAAATCATATGTTAAAAATGTAATTTTAACAGATAACATGCGCGAGTGACCCACGCGCGTCGCAGAGCACGCGAATTACTTGCGCGGGTGGGCTTATGTCATCATCATCATGTCCTCCTCACCGTGTCCGGTGACGGCGACTCCTTCAAACTAGTCTGGATTGTTGTTGCGGTGGGCGCGTATGTGACTTGCAAAGCCGAACTTTGTTTTGAAAGTTCGATTACAAGGCCCACAATAGAGCTGACCCGCCGAATTGTAAGTGTAATTGTAATGTGGCTTGGGTCGGGACTTACGTAATTGGCGCACGGTATCAAGGTTTTGGAGTCGTTCTTCTTCGATCGGAGACGTGCACGCTTCTCCCAGCTGTCTGCAGGTATATCACAAGCAACAAGGTTACGTTTCAGGACATCTTTGTAACGCAGATATTGTCCATCCTGTTTACGTTTCCCCAAAGAGAGCTCGGAATAGAAAACTGCCTTTGGAAGCCTCTTGTCATCCATACGTGAAACGTGGCCGCTCCATCTCAGTTGCTGCTTTATGACGAGCGTTTCTATTCCGGGCACAGCAGCCCGTCTCAATACCTCAGTGTTTGGAACCCGGTCTTGCCATTTGATCCGCAGAATATACCTCAGACACTTGAGGTGGAAAATATCTAATTGTTTGATATCTGCTTTATAGCAGCACCAAGTCTCTGAGGCATACAATAATGTGGGCAAGACAATAGCTTTGTACACCATAATTTTGGCAGTCAATTTAAGATCGTGTGAGTTCCAAACACGTGTTCGCAGTTTTCCAAAAGCTGCTGCAGCACTGGCTATTCAGGCGGGTATTTCCGCTGCCAAGGTGTTGTCATTTTTTATACGGCTTTCCAAATACTTGAAGTGTGAGACTTCATCTAACATTGCGGATTCCAAGATGATGTTGTACGAATCTCTCTGACATCCTCTGACAGGTTGCTGTAGGACGTGAGTCTTGCTTGTATTTATGACCAGACCAAAAGTGCGGCATGATGTGTGTAGAGATTCTACGTACGCTTGCAAAGACTCCATAGAATCGGCCATAATACAAACGTCATCTGCATACAAGATGTCCAAGACTGAAAGTTTCGCAACATGTTGTTTAGCTCTAAAGCGGGAAATATCGAAAACACTCTTATCAGTTCTGGAATTAATCTGTGTACATCCGGTACAAGTCTTCGCTGCGTCCTTCATTACAGAAGCGAAATATAACGCGAATAGAGTAGGTGCCAAGACACAACCCTGTTTCACGCCACTGGTCACTGGAAATGGGTCTGAAAAGTTATTTTCGTGTCGAACTCTTACCATCATGTTGTCATGAAAACGGCGTATCAAGTTTAATAACTTTTCAGGACAGCCAGCTTTCTTTAAAACGATCCACAGAGCCTCACGCGGGATCCTGTCAAAAGCCTTCTCCAAATCGACAAAGCACATGAAATGGGGACGATGCTGTTCCAAACATTTTTCTTGAAGCTGTCTTACAACAAAAATCGCATCCACTGTACCTCTGCCCGTGCGAAATCCACATTGGCTTTCAGGAACTTTCAGGTTTCTGCGTGTCGAGACAAACGGGTGTTAATTATATGGGCCAGAATCTTCCCAGCTGCCGAGAGACAAGCACCCTTATGTACGTAGGAGCCGTCGTAATGTGTGTAGATACGCGTAGACGGCTGTGTGCCTACGGCGTAGAGAGTCTACGGTAATATGATATTTCGTAGACGCAATTAATGAAACATAATTATTTAGGCTTAGAATATTTTATGAAAGGTGTCTATCATGTCACGTAATTACTTATTTGAAAATGAAAGATAAAATACCTTTTATAATATTCGAAATTAAAAGTAGAAGTCGCGAAAATTTTAAAGTATTGAGATTTTGAAAATTTTCGACTGTGTAGTTGGCACAATGTTTTTATAGTTTTAGTAGTACATAACGTAATTATGCATACAATCCTTGCCGAGGACTACATCTCTGGTGGTATTATCGAACCTATATTTACCATTTCTCTTTGAATTTTCTCCCGCACTAGGAATTTTCCTTAGTCACAGAGGTCTTTAGAAACTTTCGATCAATGTAAACAAATAAACACCTAGACTCTTAGCACAATCACATTTATTGGTGAATCACATAAATTGTTGTCTCTTTCGGAATTGAACCTGCCACAGTCGCCGCAGTTTTAAGTGCACCACGCCATCCGTGCATTCATCAAACTTTATATTTTGTGTATTCATTTGTAAATTTCATACACACTTATTTAACGGCCCTTAATCGCGTAGAATTAACTTACTTTAGGTATAAATACCTATGTGTCTTAAGCAAAGGTTCTTGTGGAAATGCGGGTTACAGCCTCTACCCTCACTTGAATTTTATTACAGGCCGCACTGTCAGTACTTCGACACTGTATATTAAAACTTTTGTAAACTATAAGACCAAGCCTACGGCGCGGCCCGCGTGGGATTATTATGACCCGTAAAGGTGGGAATAGCCATAAATTCTCTCTTAGTGTTCCCCTGCATCTCTAAAAGAACATCAGCTTCTTGCACCCAGTAGTTTCACCTGTGCGTTGTCAACAGTAAGTAACAAAAGAATCAAATATTTATTAAGTCCCTAATAAGGTTATTAAGCACATGTTTACCGTATGAAAACAAGGTTTTAATTACACATTGCAAGTGGCTGTTAATATAACAAATTGTGTCATTTTCTTGTTATAACCGCACCTTTATGGACCTACTTAAAGCGCCTGATACAGTTGTAAAATAAACGTGTAAAGTTTAAGTGTCGTGTAACCTGCACCGTAATAAAATAACGATTAATTGTGAACCACAGTTAGGACTTTCTTAGGTAGAAAGTTTCGTGGTCTTGAAACTAGGGTACGTAATTTTCGTGTTAGAATTATGTTTTTTTTTTGTTTATAGTAATTGCCGGCAAACGAGCAGACGGATCGCCTGATGGTAAGCAATTACCGCCGCCCATGGACACAAGCAACACCACAGGAGTCACAAGTGCGTTGCTGCCCCTTGGGGATGAGAAAAGGGATAGGATGAGGAGTGGGATGAGGGAGAAGGAATAAGGGATAGGGCATCCGGCACTCTCACTTACTGAACGAAACGCAACAGTTTAAGTACTGTTACTTTACGTCGATTTTCTGTGAGAGGGTAGTACTTCCCCGGTCGAGCCGGCCCATTCGTGCTGAAATCAGCAAGGCTCTACTACCTGAAAAGTTATGTATACGTGTGTGGTAAAGGTACTTTACCTTTACCATACACGTAAAAATGCTACAAATGTATGTAAATAAGAGTGTTGTACAGAGTAAGTTGAAAACTAAATGTGGGATTTTATTTAAATCATATCGTGAAGTGGTTCGATTACGATTGCACTTTTGCCGTACAGAAGACAGCAACCAAAGGATTTTGATATGTTTATGCAGTATGCAGGGCGTTTTGTTTTCTTGTTTATCCTTTCAACGTGGTGATTGTAACGCCTATCATAAGTGACGATGAGTCCACGTAATACATGTAGTGTTACCAAAAGAAAACAACACAATTATTGTGTATAGTATTTTATGCAGTAGTCTCGTCGCTTAACAATCAATCCCCACACAAGACAACACTTCGTGGGATAGAACACACAGAGTTGTTTCGAGTCTTGGCGATAATTGTGTCCGTTGTTTGAAAGCTGGTTATGTCCCCCGTTTGTAAATAGGTTTTGCTTGTTCCTGCTAAATCAAGTATCTTAGCAAAAGAAAAAAAATGACTTCGAAAGCAGACAAAAATAACGCAGATTCAGCAAAAAAATGTTTATATAGTACTCACAACACCTACAAAAGCTATAAACCACAAAGTCTTATCAGTCAAACTCTATTGACCTACATGTCTGAAAGAACATCGCAAACGAGTCTGTATCCTATTTATCGCGTACAGTGTAGACAGGAAAGTAGGCGATTGGCATGCGTGTAGCCGCGGCACAATACAATCGGAACTACTAATGTTCAGCCGACGGCTGAATCCCGATGAGCCTATTATATAATTCTATTTACATAAGTTGCTAAACAAATTAAATATAGAATAGACGATTTAACTAAGTACATTTACCGTACATTCACTGCAGTGCAAAATACATACATATAAAGGTATAATTAAAGTAATGAAATGAAAAATACAAATTGCAAAAATTTCTTTTAATTCTTATTTGAAGATAATTATGATGACAATTATCCTTCTACTGACTCAGTGATACTGTGAGGTAATTAGGAGAAGCTTAAGTCCAAACTATTTAATTTTGTTACAACAATGGTAGGTATATAAGTGCTTGAGCGTCTTGTCCATATCCAACTTAGCACATTCCTTAATAAGAACCTACTCATCAATCCTCTACAATCCGGATTCCGACCTGGTCACAGCATCGTTACGGCACTGATCAACATTACCGACGACATTAGGTTTGGTATGGAGAATGGAAATCTGACTGTACTTACCTTACTTGATTTTAGTAACGCCTTCAACACCGTTGATTTCCATATTCTGCTTGGCATACTACGCTCTATTAACATATCTCCACAAGTGATTGATTGGTTTCACAGTTACCTGTTTGGCCACCGACAACGTATACGGATCGAAGACTCTTTCTCTTCGTGGTGCAATACTACAGTCGGCGTCCCACAGGGTGGCGTTCTATCTCCCTTACTTTTCTCAATTTTTATAAATTCTATCTCTTATCAGCTTCAGTCATCCTACCACCTTTATGCAGATGATCTTCAAATTTACACTCAAGCTCCTGTACACGAGTTGTTTGAAGCATTCCGCATCATTAATACAGATTTAGACCGGATAGCTGCATGGAGTCTCAGATTTGGTCTACAAATCAACCCTGCAAAAACGCAGGTTATTGTTGTTGGCAGTCCCAAGATGATCTCACGTGTGGACTGGACTCGTCTACCTCAAATTAACTTTAGTGGTATCCCCATACCCATTAGTGACTGCGTAAAGAACCTGGGTGTTTATTTAGATAAAACATTATCCTGGGGCCCACAAATTGGTCAAGTCAGTCGCAAATTATTCGCTGCGTCTGGGACGTTGCGAAGATTGCGGAACTTTCTGCCGACTGCCACGAAGATTGCGCTCGCAAATTCTCTTCTCTTGCCTATCCTTGACTATGCTGATGTCAGCTATATCTCACTGAGGAGCAACTTGATAAGCTTGAGCGCCTTCAAAACTTTTGTATTAGATTTATATTTGGATTACACAAATACGATCACGTTTCTGATTTCCGCAAATTGCTCAAGTAGCTCCCAATTTGCCTTCGACGGAATACTCACATTCTTTCTTTACTTTATAACATTCTTTTTAATCCTTCATCTCCGCCTTATTTAAAGGAACGTTTCAATTTTCTATGTGACACACATTCAAGATCGCTGAGATCATCTGTGAATTTAATATTGGCAAGTCCAATGCATTCGACTTCTTTTTATGACAAGTCATTCACGGTACAAGCCGTTCGCTTGTGGAATGCTTTGCCTATATCCATAAAGCAGGCTCAAACGTTAAATACCTTTAAAAAGTTATTAAAAGACTACTATTTATCTATTTAATCTTTTCTATCTATTGTCAAACTCATACTTTGTTGTTCTATCTTCCATTTTCTACACCTTTATGTATGTATTATATATTTTATAATAATTATTTATGTATGTTTATGTAGTATATTTTTTAGTATTTTATGTGTGTATTTTCAACACTATGTATGTAAATATTAGTTTAATTTTTTATTGTGTTTACTGTAAATAAAATTGTATAAATCATTAATATCGCCAAACTGCACTTATTCGAGGCTCCTTGTTTTTCTAGTCCATCCAAAGGTTGCCTGAAAGATATTGCTTATAAGTGATAAGGCCGCCATTTGTACCTTAACTTTTATTTTACAAATGTATAGTAAATTGTATTACTTTAGTGTACAATAAAGATGATTTGTATTGTATTGTATATAGTGCTTCTATTGAGATTGAATTTAGTATTGTATAATTTTGTCATAACCTTGAACTATTTTTGTATAGAAATTTTAAGAGTGTGGTTAAACACTCTTTCAATTTGAGACATTTTAATGCAAAGGTCAATTAGAAAATGCTTTTACGAAATTACATCTAATTTCTCCAAACAAAGACCAACTCTACAAAAGCGAAACTGCAATAAAATTTCAAGCTTACTACTATTGTAACAAGAATTATAGTATAATGGGTTTGTCGACCATCGCAAATCCTTTTTACATCGGATAAGTCGTTGTAGTCTTACCGTTGAATTGTGAGAGTCACATCTCAACAAAACACAGCAAGCCTTAAATCTTATGACGTCTTATTGACATTGTAAGGAAGATTACAGAGGAATTAGAATTGTACCTCATACATTTCAATTTCTTTTTAAACTCGATCTTGTACCCATTTTTTATAAAAGTAAAAATTCTAAAATATTGAAATATTGCAAACGAACAAAAATATGCACTGGAAAATGTGAAACTGCGGCGAAGAAAGGGAAAATAAACACAGGAAAATTCATACTGTGAGAAAAATTATAAAGCACTGTATGATGTATGTATGTAGATGCATTTTCTCGACGTCATTTTGTTTTACAATCTGTAGAAACTGGATTATGGCCTTTAACTGCAAAATTGACATGCTGCTTATTTGAAACCGCATTAGTCACACGTTGCGTACGTGAGCGTCATCTGAACTGAAAATATATTACGAGATATGAAATTTATGCGACAGGCTAAACTTTAACTACGTTTATTTTGAATATCTACAATACCACAGCTTAGAACGCATACGTTTTGGAAATGGGCTTTTATAAAATTACGTATGTTTTATTCTGTGATTAGTTTTGTTATTATATAATAGATGTATTTTTACGCGAGATAGAACCTTTAGTGTCGCGACACATCTGCATCACCTATCGTGCTGTTGAGCCTTCTGTTCAAGGCATTCGTGCTGTTATTTTTTCTATTGTTTTCAACTGTTCTGTGACACATTAGCGGAAATTAGTTCGCGTTCTGCATGGTGCTGAACCTTTCATCGAGCGTCACATCGCGCTGAACGTAACGCGACAGAATAGACTATTCGGCGCGTATAGTGTGTCATGCCAACCGAATGCTACTAGGTACTGGTTTTGCGGCAATTCCAGCAAGTGTCGACACACTTACGCTTACTTAAATATTGATATGTCTCCAGGTCACGCTAGTTTAAAAATATTTATTGTTAAGCCTGAATTTAAAACTACCTGACATTTACTTTATTAACTCGCAGCCTTATTCGTTTCAGTTAGTTTTAATTTAGTATATAGTCTTAGAAATACGGAAACTGTACAATAAAACTAAGAATATGTGCAACGCGACACTAAAACGTGTGTTTATATTTCAAGACTATGACCTGCATTTTACTTTAAGTGCCTTAAAGTAAAATGCAGGTGGCTGGTACGTAGCAAGTATATCAAATAGCTGCAGCTCACGGCATTGTCTGAATTCGACCACCGAAAAGAGATAGTAAAGTGAATAAAATCTGGTTTCAGAAAAATTCACAACAATTTCCAAACGCAACCATTATTGAGCCAAATATTATGATAACCTTAAATGACAACCATATCCGTAAAAGGTCCCAAACACGTGATAAACCAAAAATAAAGTTATAATACACTCTGTTCGCCACCACATTCTGGCATAGATTACTGACATAGTAGTTCCTACATATATGCCTTCGAACAATTACTCAATTTAGAACCGTCGAAAAAAACATTCGAATATAATCCCACCACTGCGACTGCAGTGAGGATACTGCGCAGCATACCCTCGAGCACTGCCCAGCTTGGGATGTGTGCCGACGGGATCTCGCAGCAGTCATTGGTTTTGATCTGTTGCTACCGGCTATAGTTCTAGCTATGGTTATCAGTGACAGGCATTGGGCGGCGGTCGCAACCCTCTGCGAGGAAGTAATCTCGTAGAAGGAAGCGGCGGAGCGAGCCAGGGAGGAAAATGCCTTGCCTGACTCGATCCGCCGCCGGCGAACCAGGCGGCGTCAGCGCACTGAAATGCGCCTTATGACGCCTTAAGTGGTACTGCGGGTGAAGGATCGGGGATATCCATCGTCTGCGGGATTCCGCAATGGGGTTGATGTCCCAGGATGAGCCGGGACATCGCCCAAAAGAGGTAGCCCGCTCTAGTTCGGGTGTCTCGCTGGGAGGTTGCCGAAGTCGTAACATGTTCCGGGACCTCCCGTCAAGGCGACGTGCAAGGCTCACCGCGGGTTATTTAGTGGGTGCAGTCCCACATAACCTTTATTTGTCCCCCGAACAAATGGGGTATGCATAAGCATTTTTCCCGCGATAAAAAAAGGAAAAAAAAGGGGGTGTAACCTAAGTCCGAAATAGGTACTTCAAGTTACAACTTTTTATTTTACCTTTACGTTTGTATTGACAGTTTGTAAACTTGTTGGATTACCAACAAACTTTATAAAGTTTATGGTACGTGTATACATTTAGTGACAAAAGCTTTTAAAAATAAAGATATACTTTATTTTTAAAAGCTTTTGTCACTAAATTTCTTTAATCACCACATAAACACAATAAGAGTATGCGAGACCTTTTCGATAATTTTATTTCTGTTTGGGATTGGACATAGGTATATCACCGAAGGTAAAACTAATGGTTTATGATATGTAGAATTCTTAAACTGCAATTGAATTTATTTAAAAAAATGGAAGAGAACTCTCAGTAACTTCAAAAATGTAATTACAGCGATGATTAATTAAAAAAATCCTTCAAAAATTATTTTGCCAAAACATCTTGTTAATATCTTATTTGGTTAGACAAATGTTTCTTTGACCTAAAACCTCCATCCGCACCTCGTAAATCTACTTCCAAAATATATTCAAAATTTAAAAGCAAGCTTTTGTATCCCCTATGTCTCTTCGCCTTCATAAAATATATTTCCAAATAAAATTCCAAATTATAAATAAGCTTGCCATCGTTATCAACAGCTGCATTTGAGTATTGCTTGAAAGCGAACCCGTGTATCATCAACACCAAAAATATATGACATAAACCAATGAAACATTAAATAACCAAACAACCAATGATAACAATTAATAAAGCGATCTCTTGTAACGGTATCGTGTCGCAAAATAATGTTTTAATACATTACGTTTATATTTCACGGCATATTTCATTTTTAAACCCCGATGCAAACACAGGAATGTTATAAGTTTGACGTGAATGTGTATCTGTATGTCTGTACGTGGTTTCGTTGCTCATAAACGGATGGACCTATTATGAAGGGATTTGATCGTTTGAAAGCTGACTGTGTTCGAGATGGTTCTTAGCTATAAGTTATAACGATCAGTTTGTGTCGAGGATGACTTATAATTTTATAATAATTATTTCGTATTATCAACTATTGGACGCACATTGTGTACTAGAGGCTTTACTTATATAAGCTTAAACTCTTTTCTCTCAGTCTATCTGAATGAACGCGATAAACTCAAAACTAGCGAATTAATTTTGGTACAGTTTTCACCATGCGATGATTCCTGAGGAAAGTTTTAAGGTTTATAATTCACGCGGAGGGAACCGGCAGTCTAGTTATAATATGAACGCAAAAAGAACGTCTGCCTATCATTATGTTACGTGTATGCTTCTGATATTACTAAATTCCAATCACTGCCCAGTTAGTCAACTAAATCTGACCTTGCCCGATTCTGATCTAAGTGAGATTGTTTCACGACGCAGAAAGAATGTATATGATGTGGTTAACAGCGCAAGGAATATTGCCGTCCAAATAAGGATCATAGTTTCGATTACCTACTTTATTACTTTTGTTTGTATGTTAGGTATGTATTTATGGGTTATATAATTTCATAAAAATTAATGACTATTATTATATAAACTGTTCTTTTGCCAAAACATGCATCTTTTCACTATGAGATGAGATAGGCTACTAGCCACTCAGCTGGCCTGGTGAGGGTTGGCAACCTTCACATGTCTTTCGAAAGCTAACTAGTAAGGGTCTAATCATGTGTAGAACTCTGTTCACAAGGCTATTGCTGCCTCTTTTATTGTCTCTCTGCCAATATAACGCTAAAATGTCATAGTACAATTACGTAGTGTTTGCTTTTCACCCCAGGGTTACTACATAAGCATATACGTATTTTCTATATTACGTTTGCTGTTGATGTTATACCCAACTATCATAAATCTTTCATCACTCCATCAATTCGAAGCCGACAGCGTGCTATCGTTGCCTGTTTTGTCCCAAACAGCTATTTATTTTGTCGGTTCATTCCTATTCCGCATACGCAAGACTTACGTAATGTTCAATACGTAAGCGTTTGGTCATAGTTCGGTTTTGTGCCGAATATTGTGGCTGAATAGAACATAAAATGCAGTACGTGGTTGTTGCACGGTGTATAGAGATTAGCGCATAATGGAATAATTAGCTTTTCAGTTGGATTGCCCCAATGCAATAATTAGGTTACTTCAGTATGATTAGTGTTCGAAGTGAGGTAGACCACTAATGGCCGTTATGATTTCACGGGCGTATTGGTTTAAGTGAGCGCCTCGCCGATTGACATTCCGCTGAGTTCGACTGCGATGCCCGCACCCACATTAGATAGCACTTTGTGTTATCCCCAAATTGTTGTTTTGAACCTGGTTTTTCTTTGTTTGTAAATTACTCCAAAATACAGGACGGTAATTGAACGAGAGATGTCTTAAAAAAATGTCTTACCTGAAAAATATTCAGAGCACGCCCATTTCAGAAGTTTTAAAATTATTCTAAAATATTTTTTAAATTGGGTAAATTAATGTTTCTAGTAAACCCTCCCTTCACTTAAGTTATGCCAGTATCTTGACCGTTTCTTAAAAGCATATAATATAATGATAGGGTGGGTGATAAAGGGATTCGAGAGATTATTGCGTAGTTAGGAATACAATAAACGTAAGTACATTTGTAATTTCTTACGTAAGAGTTTGGAAGATAAACGCCTACATAGGAAAATTATGCCTTCAGCTAAGTACAATGACTTTACAACGTCTTGGATCGACTGACTTAGTGATTAGTTGCTATTGTCGATAGCTTCTCACTACAAATGCTACCGCACTAAGATACAGAATGGTTTTTCATTCAATTGACCCAGATTCGATAGAGAAGCCCTTCGGAAGCTATTTAATTCCGTCATTCTCGAGGGTAAAACGCCACAGGCGTGGCACAGAGGTGTGGTGGTGCTTTTCTTTAAGAAAGGGGATAAAACCCTCTTAAAGAACTAAAGACCCATCACACTTCTGAGCCACGTCTACAAGCTGTTTTCGAGGTTCATCATGAATCGTCTCGAGAGCAAGCTAGACGACTTCTATTCTTATTTATAAACTCAAACAGATTGACACACATTTACCGACAACTTAAAACGGCAGTTAATTTCGACAGCGCACTTGTCAGATCAGTGTAAAACCCTGAGGGCGTATCATATTGACCTCATCCGCAAGTCACTCCAATCAATTACAATCCCAAACCGAAATAGCTAAAGAAATTATATCCGTAAAACTAATAAATAAAACAGTGATGTTCTAAGATTGACATACAAATCAAATCAGGTGTATCGAGGTACCCTGAGGATGAATAAATCCGAGTGGTCTGCGTCGATATTACCGTTTTGACATTAATTGCCTCTGATTTAGACGCCGGGCCGCTAAAATGTGCCCAAGGGACTTTATGTTATTGTACGCTGTCTGTTAGATGGGATTTTGGTCTGTGGATGGTGATTGGAAATGAATGAGATGTATGTTCGTGGTGTAATCATTTTGCTTCATTCGAATGTAAATTGTCAATGCGTATCCGTAAAGGCTATAGTACCATAGACCACATACATACGCTGCGGCAGGTTATACAGAAATCCGAGGAGTATAACCAGCCTCTATGCTTGGCGTTTGTGGACTATGAGAAAGCCTTCGATTCGATCGAAACCTGGGCGGTGCTACAGTCTCTCCAATGGTGCCGGATTGACTACTGATATATCGAAGTGCTGAAGTGTTTATATGAAAACGCCACTATGTCAGTCCGCCTCCAGGACCAGAGTTCAAAACCTATTCAACTCCAGCGAGGGGTGAGACAGGGGGATGTCATATCCCCGAAACTGTTTACCACTGCGCTGGAGGATGTTTTCAAGCTTTTGGACTGGAATGGACTCGGCATCAACATCAACGGCGAGTACATCACTCACCTTCAATTCGCAGACGATATCGTTGTCATGGCTAAGACCCTGGAAGACCTAGGCACAATGCTCGATGGCTTCTGTAGAGTCTCCCAACAAGTAGGTCTTAAGATGAACATGGACAAGACGAAAATCATGTCGAACGTCCATGTTGTACCTGCTCCTATTCAGGTTGGGAACTCTACGCTCGAAGTTGTTGACAAGTATATCTACCTGGGACAAGTAGTCCAATTAGGTAGGTCCAACTTCGAGAAGGAGGTCAATCGTCGAATCCAACTCGGTTGGGCAGTGTTCGGGAAGCTACGACATATCTTCTCGTCCGATATCCCGCAGTGTCTCAAGACGAAAGTCTTTGACCAGTGTGTGTTGCCAGTGATGACTTACGGATCAGAGACGTAATTGCTCACTATGGGCCTTATCAGAAGGCTCAAGGTCACTCAGAGGGCGATGGAGGGAGCTATGCTTGGAGTTTCCCTGCGAGATCGAATCAGAAATGAGGAGATCCGCAGTAGAACCAAAGTCGCCGACATAGTTCTCCGGATAGCCAAGCTGAAGTGGCAGTGGGCAGGGCACATAGCTTGAAGAACCGATGGCCGTTGGGGCAGTAAGGTTCTGGAGTGGCGGCCACGTACCGGACGACGCAGCAGAGGTAGGCCCGCCGCAAGGTGGACCGACGATCTCGTCAAGATCGCGGGAGGCGGTTGGATGCGGGCGGCTCAAGACCGGTCTGTGTGGCGAACCTCGGGGGAGGCCTATGTCCAGCAGTGGACTTCATTTGGCTGATATGATGATGATGACCCAGATTCAATCACAGAAAGAAAGAAACTTTACGATCGGTACTGGAGCCAAAGTTCCTATTATTACCAGTAAAACCTTATTCTGGCACACGCCCGACCGAACTTATGAAATGTAAAGCCATATTTTGAAAATATGACGAAGAATCTACATACATACCCGCTGACTTTAGCACACCGCATCACTAAAATGCTAATAATGTTTGCTCTGCTTGGAACAAATGCCTCTAATACGTCGATTGTCAAAAATTGAATACCGCAGTGCAATAATATTGCTGTGCTACTCATTATATCATTTGTTTTATTTGTTGGTTGCGGTTTCACACAATTTTGTATAAATTAATTGCTTTTTGAAGTACATTGATTGCATAAATGTTATTGGTAGATATCATATAGATAATCTGCTTATTTGAAGGTAACATTGATCTCTCAGCAGGTTAAGATCTCTCAGAGGATTTACTATGATGTAGGTAATCTTATAGGGTTCAGTACATTTGAGCTAAAAGAGTAAAATGCTTAATATAAACTTAAAATTATAAAACAAGTATAAGAAAAACCTCCGAGTATGTTTTGACAGACTTACAACATCACAGACCAGCTATCGAAGATTATTTGATTCGACATATTAAATTTAGAGATACATAGATTGCCAGCACCAGAACAGGTCAATGCTTAACTGTAATTAAGTCCATATTTTCTAATAATGTTACGAAAGTCTATGTTTGGAAATAAACCTAATTAAACATACTTCTACTCATTACTTATGAGTACGGATTGAAATAGTTACTTGCCATTGCAACCTGTTAGAATATTACATACTACAATACGTTTTATATACAAAGAGGTGTCCGCTATAACTATTGCAGCTTCTCTGCTCTTATATAAGTAATAGTGTCTAAAATGTTTATGCACGTACACTTTAGGAAATTACATTGCCGGCATTGTTAAAATACTTGACCTATTCAAAGAGCAGTGCGAGTATACGGTGAGTTGCTTTAAAAGAAATAAGCTAACTTTAAATTTCTCTTACAATAGTTGCTATCTTTACTATAAAAAGGCAGGTTGCTAAAATTTAAACAAAAATGAGAGATGGTTGTTTTGTTCGATTCCAAATATTGCTTCATTTCTGCAGCGATAAATGTTTTTCAAATCAAAAAAATAATTCCTGAGATTGAATTCAATCAAGCAAACTCTTCAGATTATTAATATTAGTATAGAAGTACAGGTGCTATCTGCATAAGAAAACACACCACATATACACCGCTATTTTTTAATTAGTACAAAAAGTTTTACAGAGCACTAAGTATCTTTAACTGATCATATTTATGTAGTTAAAAAATAAAAACACTAAGTCCCAAAACTGTCTCAAAACTGTCCAAAAAACTGTGCTAGCGAAAGTAAGCGTGTCTAATTTCGTTGCAAAAGTTAATTGTTTGTCTACGTTTGCCCGACGCGTTGGCCTATAATATCAGTTCATATCACGGGAGTATGTAGCTATGCTTCGTGCGTTCTTTTTGAGTGGAAAAATCGCGATTGCAGCTGTGTACCCATGGACATCTTATTGTGAGTGTACAAAAGTGAGCCGGTCAGTGTCAAACAATTAAAACAGTGCATATTGGATGCTTTTGACAACGGTGGTGGACATTTCGAAGGACAATAGAAATACTTGTAAGTTTAGTAAATAATACGTACTTAAGTAAATAATAATTTGATGCGGGCGGCTCAAAATCGGTCTGTGTTCTCCACACACCTTGAGGAAGGTCTATGTCCAGCAGTGGACGTCTCTAGGCTGATATGATGATGATAAAATAATATTTGTAAATAGCAGGTAATTCTAACTTCATAAATACGCCAAAATTACTCTTTTCTTTTAGTCCAGAACACCTTCTTTTATTTTGATATTTGTTTGCTTTCTAATTACATACCTCCATATTTAATTACTTGTTAAACAATAAATTTTACCGGTCCTAAGCCCGAATGAAGTATGAAGGAGAGGGTAGAATTAACAAAATTAAAAAATAACTACCTACATTTATTATTTTTCTTCCTTTTATTTTCTAAGGCTACCTACATCATAAGTGCGACAGAGAGAATGTGAATGAGCAGGATGGAATATTATCAATGAATTAGTGAATGGATTGTAAAATATGACTATGATTTAAGTGAGATTTTCTACAATAAACAAATGATAATAACTTTGCTCTTTATTGATATAATGATATTCTTACGTCACGTATATGATAATAATATCTTCGCTAATCTGTCCTTAAAGTTTTTGTACTAATTAAAAAATAATGGTGTATATACAAGCAAGTACACACACACAAAAGCGTCTATTAATATCTATAACTAGGGAATGCAAATCTCGCGAGATTCGGGCTCAAGCGAGATCTCGCAAGATTATGAATAACAATACTGCGAGATCTCGCCAATTTCGAGATCTCGCGAGATTGGCAGTTTTTTGTAAATAAATGCAATATTTGAATAAATTAGGACAAACGGAATAACCATTTTAACTATTACAAGATAACATTTATTTTCACGATTTTTCAATAGACTTTTATGCATCAAACATTGTTTGACGTACCTATCTGTCTATTTTTTTTTAATCTTCTAAGTAGTAAACTTTTACGGACGGATCTATCAAATAACAAATCGGTCTTCGCTTCTAATAACAAACAAAAATCTTTTACTAATAATACATTTCTTTTTAACATACAAAATAACGAGAAGTCAAAAAAAAAAGCTTATTATCTATGTTGAGTTGACTATAAAACTGAGATATTATTATCAATTAAATAAAACTATATCTACTTAGTAGATCCATTAGATATTACAAATTAATTAACAAAATATACCAAATAGACTATTAGACATTACAGATGAATTAACAGAATATACCAAACAAATGAAAGATTTGTTCAGTTAAAATCACATGCCATTATTTCGAATTATTTTGAAAGTAGCTCCTTCAGAAGCACGAAATCGTCTGCTAAGCGGCTTCCTTTTTTTTGGCCAGGTAATCAGTCGTTGAGAAGGCCCTTTCTGATTCAACGCTAGTTGGAACCGCAGATCTCAGGCAGACATCCACGAATTGTAAATGTTTGCCTTTTGACCCCTCGGACTCGTATAAATTCATTTCATTTTTATTAATGCCGATACCGACAGATTGTAACTCCATCCGTATCAGTCCGCGCTTCAAATAAGACGTTTTTATGCTCGAGTGCAATCTCGTTAATCTCGCGAGATCTCGCCCTTTTATCGATCGAGATCAATCTCGCTAAAAAAGGCCGAGATTTCGTGAGATCGACATTGCATAACCCTATCTATAACTGTTTTTAGGTAGAGTGCCTTGAGGCGTACACTCTCTACGACAGGAGCACTGTACAAAAACAATCTTCTAAGCAACATTAAGTGCATCTGTCTAAGAGTGTGAGTGTAAATCAATATTTTGTTGACGAAACTTCCAACTTTGCTTCTATATTACGATGTAAGTGCGGGGGTACAAACACAAAAGTTTCCAGTTGCTTATTGTCGTACGAAAGTCGTGAGAGTTCGGAGATTGCTTTTGTAGCTGCAAATACATACATTTACAATGTAATTTAACTGTTCTCGTTTGAGTAATGGCGTCAAGTAAGCGCCTATAGCTGAAGTTTTGAAGTTTTCTGTTTCAGAAGGCATTCATCTTTTTGGACCATAATATTTACTAGCAGCACTACATATTATAAAATGAAGTTCCTGTCGCGTTAGGTCTGTCTCTATGACGCAACAAACTCAAAAACTATCAAACGATTTTTTGCACGACTTTCATGAATCGATAGTGTGATTTTTTAGGAAGCTTTCGGTGCATAATTCATCCGAGCTGAGCTGAGGGCGAAACCTAAATATTATCATCATCATCCTCAGCCTGCCGTAGTCCACTGCTGGATATAGGCTTCTCCAATGGCACGCCGTTGAGCCCAATTTTCGGTTCTTCGTGTCTAGCCGCTGCCAGCCACTTTGCGTATATCGTCACTTCACCTAGTCGGAGGGTGTCCTACACTACGTTTGCCGAGGCGCGGTCTCTACTCTAGAACACGACTACTCCAACGGTTATCGGTTCTTCGACAAATGTGATCAGACCACTGACACTTCAGCTTGATAATTCTTTGAGCTGTGTCGATTACCTTGGTTCTCTGTCAGATCACTTCATTACGAATTCGATCCTTCAGAGAAACTCCGAGCATAGCCCTCTCTATAGCTCGCTGGGCGACCTTAAATTGGTGGACCAGTCGCACCGTCAGTGTCCACGTCTTGGCACCGCACCGTAAGTCATAACAGGTAGGACGCACTCGTTGAAGACTTTTCAACCCAGTCTTAAGGCTTTGCGGTAAGGATGACGAAAAGACTTGTCAGAGTTTCCTATACGCTGTCCCAGCCGAGCTGTATTCTTCTGCAAGCTTCCTTCTCGAAGTTGTTTCTACCCAACCTAAATATAAATTTAATATACTATAAATATAATATATATAGAAAATTTAATATACCGCTGTCAAAGATATTTGCCAATTGTAGCTAAGAACCATCTCGATTACATCAGCTTGCAAATACAAAAGACGCATATTAGAAATTAATGCTGTGATATAAAAAGCATTTTTTCGACCATTTATAATCCTTTTTTTATAATTCCCATAAATTTCATTTAATTTTTACTAGTTTTTCTTAAAAACCGGCCAACATAAATAACTCAGTGTAATTAACCCGTATTTGAACGAGGGACTGTACGTCACATGTCGATGTAAAGTATGAATAATATCATTAAGTGCTTCATTGATGTGGATGTTTTGATTTGTGTTTGTTGGGGACGAACGTTTAATTTTAAATATTGGTTTTGACCGATGTGACTTTATTCTGTTTAGGAAGTTAAACAGCATATTCCGGACCAGGTAGATACATTTTGGCGGTTATCCGTCTTTCTATTTATTTTACCTGGCAATACGTATATATAATAATGGCATATATGTAGAAAAGGAAGATATTACTGATAATTCTGGCAAACAAAAAACCGGCCCTCTAATTTTCTAATTATCTTATGGAGGTTTATATAACCGGGCACCAACGCTTACCAAAGTAGGATAACTCGATCCACTTAAATGTATGTATGAAGACCGCAATAATCAATTAAGAGTGCCGCTTTTTTGCCACGGGAATTTGCTATCTGTTGGTTTTTATATCCGATAATGGCACCGAACAGTTTATATATGAATGTATTGCAATATGTTTTACTTTTCTTTCCATGTGGCGCTGGATTAAAAATATGACGTTTCGCTACCCCTTTAATTATGTGGGTGTCGAAGGAGGCAACTAATAAAAATACACAGAAAAAATAGTATTTTTGTGAAGAGATAAAATTACGATATCTAACCCTAACCAAACCATCTGGCTAGGGTGGTATAGCAGGCCAAAACGTCTGATTGACTCACAATGTCATTGTGACGCTATTTAAAAAAGGCTGTAATGTATGATGACTATCCTCTATTTATGTTTTTAAATTTCTTTCCATTGTTAAGCGATTGTTGTAGGTACATACATTGACACATCTAAAAGAAAAAAATAGAACACATACATACATACATACATACATAGACTCTCGCCTGTTTCCCGGAGGGGTAGGCAGAGACTACGGAACGCCATTTGCAACGATCCTAACATATCTCTCTTGCTCCATTCACTCCCATCAGATTCCTCATGCATGCTCTTCTGTTCAGGGTACTTCTCACCTGTCCTGTTTTACGTATGTCTCCAATCTGGTCAGAGAACGTCTGCCTAGGTCTTCCCCTTCGTCCTGTCCCTTCTACACTTGCCTTATATATCTGCTTGATCAGTCTTTCGTCATCCATCCTCTCCACGTGCCCAAACCATCTAAGCATACCTTTCTCGATGCTTGTCACTACATCTTCTTTTACCCCACAACACTCTCTTATTACACAATTCTTTACTCTGTCAGTCAGAGAGACACCACACATACTTCTCAGTGCTCTCAAAAACATATTAAAAAAAACACATTTCATACTATTTATTTTCAGCAAGTATTTTCCCGATGAAAGAACTTCGTGACGTAGAAAGTGTTACCAAGGCGCGACAGGGTTTACCTTCTAAAGTTTACGAGTCGTCTGTGGGTACTAGCGTCCCACTAAAACATTTAAGTGGTTACATGACTGTGTACTGAGTTTTAATAAAAGGGAGGCAGCTTTAGGGTTACGTTAAATGGGTACAGTTCTTGTTTTGCTTGCACGGACTTGTTAGCTGTTGAATAGAATACGTTTGGTAAGCGGGTTTACTCTTTATACTAGAATATGAAAGGGTTTATGCGGTTGATTTTATGATCTTGTTAACTAAACAACAACATATTCCTTACATAGATTTACGACGGTATTTCTTGGACGAGGGTACTTGCTACATAAATTCAGCTATATTTTATGTCATGCTGTGTATTTGAAGGAAATTCATTTATTAGTTACTTCATTTTGTTTAACCTACCTATTGAAGGTATAGCGATGAGAATGTTACTCGTAATGCGGTGGTAGATCGTGCTTTAAGCTATAACATACAGAAAAAAAAACTAGTTCAAAGATCAATAATTTTGTTGACAAATACTTCTTGACCAAGATCTATTCTATTTGTCATACTTAGCTGTTATACTACTACTAATATTTATGGTGAAAAATATCAACTACACTGCTTTTCAGCAATCTTGACTCAGCTATGTCAGGATGATGTTTCTGTCATGAGCACTAACTTGTAATATCGGGATAGACGAGCGTGTCTTGAGTTATATAGAGAGTCTTGTAACTGGTTGAAGCTACATTACTTTTAATTAAAGACGATTATAAATCCATCTAGTAGATGGATTAGTAGTTCGCCGAATGTCTGAACACTGATTGGCAGACCGCAATTCACTCGCTCCTTATTGCTTTGGATTGACAGATAGTTGGCGTTTGAGTGTCAGACATTTCGAATACAAGGCACCGCTTTCCATACCCGTCGATTTTAGTCACAACTTTTTTTCAAATGCGTCTCCTTTTATCAAAAACAAGTGGACGTATTACTGATGAAATATTTATTTTTACTTATGTCGTTATTTATACTTAGCTTATTAGTTTAGTTATATAAAAAACGGTGGGTATTTTTATGTATGTACGAGTATATTGCTTAAATAAGTACAATTTTAGTCGAGAGTATAAGTTGAATAACTAGCACAGTCCTACGAAATGTGTTTTGAAATTCATTTTCCAATTATACAGCTGAAGGTGTTAGCTCAAATTGAGAGATTAGAGAACCAAGTAATGTTCGAGAACATCATATGAGCGATGTAACGAGTGTAATTAGATTCGCTAGTACTTAAGGCTCGAGTGCTGTGTTGGTCCGGCTTTAATTTGCATCTATGTTTACATACTTTGGATTGCGAATTTTAGGGAAAGAGTTATATATTACCTACTTTACTAGCTATGGCCTGGGACTCCACCTAAGATATTTCATCAGATGGGTGGCTATTGCCTGCAGATTAGATTAGATTAGATTATACTTTATTGCACACCAAAAGAAATGTTTACAATACATTAGGCTTAAAAACTACGAGTAATGTACAATGATCGGCGGCCTTATCGCTAAGTGCGATCTCTTCCAGGCAACAATGATGTTAGCAGTTTTATGAGGAGATGGTGTAGTTAATACAATAAATATGCATAACACATACAAATAATTAGATGTGCGGATGTTCAATTTTCAGTGGCAAATAACTCAGATCAGTGGCAATATCAAAGATTTTAATTCTTTTTGTAAACTCTATTTCATCCCCTATTTTAACTCCATAGTCTAATGATACTCAACGGGATCAGGTTTTGTCAACTACATATACATGAGCGTAAGTTGCACACTATTGTATAAACTTTGGTCGCGGGAGATAGGGCGCGCGGCACCTTAATTCCGACACGCCTCTCCTCCCGCGACTGCACCCGACTGCGAGTGACAGACAGAACTGTCCCCCGCACCCGCACCTTGGGACGCATCCTTCGCAGGCCTCACTCAAGCCCACGTGGAGCGTCCCCTCCCGGGATGCCGCTTAGCTTCACCGTGGGTGTACCTCAAACCCACGGTTACTGAGCCCCCACCACGACAAGGTGGAGATCCCACGGGGGGGATGCGGCGTAATGCCTAGGGCATTAGGTATAGGCAAATATATTTCTTAGTCGGTCTGAAAATAGCGACGTTGTTTTTTGCAAAACGCTATTAATTATTTTATTTTCTTGTATACTTGATATAGATACTTCTAAAAGATATTGCCGCAAACATATTGTTAGTTTTGTGTGTTTCATGAGATAGCAGCTATCAGCTTGCAAGTACTAAGATATCTACTTACAAATATGTATATAATTAAAATAAATTTTCACTACGCATAAATGAAATGAGATTATAATCGGACCGACTATTTTACATGCCCTCCGAAGGCACCGCCTAAATATCACAACAAGCGGTCCAACTATCCAAGTAGTAACCTCTGCAAACATTGCTTAACGTTGCTGATATATTACAAACGGCATGTTGAGTCGTGGGTGCTAGAATGTGACTGAAAAAGTCTCTATGACGAAGAAGATTCAATTTAATTTCATCGTCTACCAAAGTTTGAAAGGTGACTTGCCAGATTTCTCTTTTAATAAAAAATGGACTAAATCCGCTATCGTTCTTCGAGGAGTCTTTATGCGAATATATTTAATTAAAATGACAAGTTGCACGCCGTTATCACGGTAACGTAAGTGATGGTACCTTAAACTCCATAACAGCGCACTTTCTCAAAACTTGGAGATTAATTATTATGAAGAACATTATTTATAGCACAGGCAGGTATCCTACATAGCACTTCGCAAACTGAAGGTAAAGTGGCAATGAGCAGTGCACATAGCTCGAAGAACGTTGTTTCTTTGTATAAATAAAATTCAAAACATTGGTTCTTCGAAATCAATACATATACTAAGTAAATAAGACTAGCAATAAGGATATAAAAGTATAAATGTTTGGTTAATAAAATCCGAATAATGACCGGATCGTCGAAATGACCAAAACATCCCTTCTACATTGTCCTCGTTAAAGGGATTAGTACGACTAACCTAATTTTGTCGGGGGCGTCATTGGCTGCTCAAAATTAGTTTTTACTTAATTACATACGAAGTGCTTTTTACAACGTACAAAGATTTACAAAATTTTTGTCTAAAGTTTACTGTTCTCAACTACAGTTTACTGAAAACCCGCAATACAAACCCGTTTATCTTCCAAAGTTAAAGCGTTGTCTGACAATCTGTTTATTCCGACGATATGTCTGAACGTCAGGCCCGTATTTGATGGAACTTTTCTAGAAAGTAGCTGAATTTATAGCATGTACGCAGGGTCTAATAATAAATATAGGCATTAGAGTTTTTTGTATATAAAAATAAATATATGCTACTAATAATGCAATTGAATCGTCGTAAAACCAAAAACACGTCATAAATAAGCCTGTAGTCTCTATTAAATGTAAGAAAAGATATTGATTTTCTACCTGTCATTTAACCAACACAACAGAGACGCTTCGCTAAAATTCTTCACCGCAGACTAGCGTTCCTATTATAGGTATATTATTACTAAGACCGAGCCTCAGTTACGTAATTAAGATAGTTAGGGTTCACAAATAGCCTAATTAACTGTTAAGAGCTTACATGGTGTCCATTATGAGGGTTTCATTACAGGCGTTATAGCCGACAGAGAGTCTAGAAAATATCTCTGAATTGATCTAGCTTTGTCACCGTCGGCCTCGTAATTGGGGGACTGATTGCTGTTAGACAGATTTAGAACTAGGTACTTTTGTCTGAGGTGGCTTATGTGGGTGTTAGTAGTATGTAGTAAAATAAACTTTGTTGTCTCGCTGGGTCAGATACAAAATTTAGGTGTATTGGGCTCTAGAGAGCGTAACTTGATAAACTTTGAGCTTTGTTGCTATATAAACTATTATAGAGCTTATAGTGTGATTGGGTTTGTCGTTCGTAATAGGTCAGCAGTGTTACCACGCTTGCTCAGATCACCGATTATATGAGTGACCGCGTGGAGCATTTAGCATCAGAGCGATCCAGCTTCTTGTCTTAAGAAGTTAGGCCACTTTTATAAGCCATGGCACATACGGTGCGAAGGGACAAATGTTGGTGAATTTCATAGATGATGCTGCAATTGAAATCAGCTTCAGAGCGTTGCTAAAGTATTGTTGTACAGTTCTAGGGTTTTAAATGATCGCTTCTTTTTGAAATAATGCATTGTGCGATCACAAAGATTTGTACTGTTTCTGCGAGTTATTTGTACCCGTTGTTTGAGTGTCTGTATAGCCGCTTGACCGCGCACAAGTCAATATTTTCCCTTTTTGCAAAAGCAGATGAGCGCGTAAACTGTTATTTTTCCCACGCTTTCCCGCTGCGCACTAATCCGTTTGTGGAAGTCGGATAACTTAACCGATTGCAGTATTTTGCATATCAATAGATGCGTAATTAAATGAGCTTTCCAATAATTTAAATTAAAACCATATAATATAGTTGAAGCCCACGCAAGAGCAGTATAAAGTGAAAATTAGAAATTTTTTCCCGCCATTTTTGAGCGCGATTTTATATTTCTGACATATTCCTTTTTCTCGTCGTTTTTTATTATGGGAGGTATATAAGTATTATACACAGTTAGAAAGGTTTTTCAATTTAATTTTAGAAAAAATAAATATAATGAAAAGAAACATTTTAATATTAAACGTAAAAAATAAAACAAAGATCTTTTTTATTGGCGCCAATTTTCATACTTTTTTTATAAAATACCGTTTTATGTTGTATATCAGATTCAAACCTAGATAACTTTCTTTACAACTAGATTTTCAAGTATAAAAACCAATTCTGATAAGAATCTGATAAGAATTAGTTTTATTGGAACCTGCACAGTTGTTTACTTTTTCCCGCAAAAAAAACTGAAGTTCCCGCCAAAATTTTCGATAACTAATATCTCATAAATAATTTGAGTGTTATATATTTTATCAAAGGTTTATTTATATACTCATAATAAAAAAATAATACAAAGCATAAATGTAACCTTATATACATACATATGTATTTAAACATTTTTACATAAAATGACGTTTTTACGATAATTTTTTGTCAATAATTAAAGTAATACACATTATTTATTTATTTTTTTGCTGTAACTTCATAATTAATCAGTTAATTTACAATAAAAACATAAACGTATGATATTGTTTGAAATAGAATTAGTTTTTATTATAAGTCAAATCTATTATATCGATTAAGTAACATTTTGTTTAGTCTATTGAAAATTTCTGACAATGGTCACACTGAATTGTCACTTCCTTCCCGCCTTGAAAAATTAAGACGCCGTTTTTGCTGTCTCGCGTGGGTTTGTAATTGAATTGAAATAATTGATCGCCATTTGAAAAGCACATCCTTGTAGCTACGCGAATAGTTTGTGAAATCTTATAGATTGCCGCTTTTGACTTCCGGCAAGGTTTGTGACATATTGAACATTTGTGAAAAGTTATTGTGAGCACACCTTTTTGCATTTCGTGTGAATTGTTTAATTGAACTAAATTGAGTAAACTCTCGTAAAACTGCCGCTTTTGATTTGTCCGGCACTGATCAGTCCGCAGTGTTGATCAATTTGTGATATTATATATATGGAACACTGGCATTTTGAGAAATTGTGAATTCTACTACCACTTGCATCGTGCATTGAAGACGCTGCATTGGAGTCTGGTAAAGTAAAGATAATTCACTTGCTAATGTTGGCCAATTTTAGTCTTGTGTGTATCTAGCTTGCCTCCAGGACTCCACTCAAGAACATCACCAGGAGATATAAGGTAAAATTTTCATGTACCTACTTAATACTTGTATTCGCTGTGCAACACAGTGCATTTGTGTCTGAGATTTGTTGTGGCTGACAAGGGCTGATGAATAGAGTCATGCTTCCACAAATCTGCTGCAATTAATCCCAGCTCCTTCTAGCCAAATTCTAGACATAATTTTGGTAGCAGAGCGTAGTTAACTGTGCCTATATTGTAAACTTGTATCTGAGCTAAGCATCTCATTTCTTAACAGGTTAACAGTGTTGTAGTGTTCTCAGGTCAGTATTGTCTAAAATACATAATATTTAATTGTATAAGTTGACCTAGATAATTTGAAACACATGTCATACATAACCTCAATCAGTAATTGTTTGATTTAAATTGTTGAAATCTAGCATAGATTTGTTGCTGTCACTATTAATAAGTCACTTTGATTGGATACATATCAGTTATATGTACATACATACAAACATACATAGCTTCACGCCTGTTTCCCCAAAGGGGTAGGCAGAGGCATATTAAACGCCCACTTTTCGCCAGTGTTTTGATCCCACGTAATAGGTGGCGAGCCTATTGCCGCTTATCGGGATATTTTGTTTGCCAGAGCCTCGTCCGTTGATCGGCAGGTGCACCACTTGCAGGTGAGGTTAGCTTGGGACCCTAAGTTCTTGGTGGAAACCCTACGCATCAATTGATTTAGTTAATTGCATACATTGATATATTAAGTTTGAACCTTGTTATAATATATAGATAATATTGCTAGGTAACACATATTCTGTGCTTACTTACTATTGTATATCTCAAATAACACAGCCAGTCTGTCTGTTGCAAATAATTAATTAATTAATTTGAAGTTTCAACTTTTAATTTGTTATAAGTTACAACTTTGATAACCTTTGTGTTTGTTTCAATATATTGAAACTATTAATTTTGTTGGACAGTATATACCTGTCACTTGCTTGTACCAACAGTAACCAGGCTAATACTTTGTTGGTTTCAAAGAATTAAGTTTTGATTGTTAATATTATTTAACGCTTGTCCGGGCTCTTTTGAATTTTGATTATGTCAGCTATCAAGGACTTGCGTGCGGCTGCTGGTGCTATTGCATCAGATTTGCGCTGGTTTGCCTCGGCCAGTGTCTTAGTGAACCGGCCTGATCGCCAGCAGGCCTTACTACAAAGGTACGAGCGGATTGACTATCGCCTAGCAAGTGTGGAACAGCAATGCCGCACTTTCAGCGCTTGCTGTCTCGAAGTGTCTGTCAATGATTTCACCGCTGACCAGCGAAATAAGGTCAGCGAAGACTATGCCCAGGTCTTAGACCTGTATGATGCTGTCTCCAATAGTGCGAGACAACTAGTTGCCGATAGGGAAGGGCAACCCGGCCTGAAGCAGGAGCTTCCTAGGTCAGCACCGGGGCTGGTGAGTAGGCTCCTTACTTTGGACCTCCCCCATTTTGATGGCTGCCTAGGAAGCTACCTGGGCTTCGCAGAACCGTAGGTACCATAATAAGCGTGGCCTCGCCGACACGCACATCGAGCAGATTTCTGGCTTGCCGACGCTCACCCGGGTCTCTGGGTTGCGCACCCAACTGTTGAACCCGCTTTTGGTGGCCATCAACGCACTTAAGTGCCTTGACCTGCCCGTGGACCAATGGTCCTATCTATTGGTGCATATTGTCCTTAAAAAGCTGCCTGCGGACCTGAGGTCACGTTTTGAACAGCGCTTTGGTGGGGATAGCGCGACCCATCTGCCCCCCTTTGCTGACCTGGAGAGGTTCCTGGAGGATGAGTGCCGGGTCTTGGACAACTCCGGTGGTGACACGCCGGCTAAGACGCAGCCGCCCAAGGTCAAGGAGCAGGCTCGCGTTCACACCCGAGCCAATGTTGACCGGCGCCCTCCTCGCTTTGCAGTCACGCAGAGCCCAGTGGAGTGCTCTTACTGCAAGGTCACGGGGCACAGAACGGCCAGTTGTAGGGCATTCTTGGACCTACATGTCGCCTCTCGTAGGCGCATCGCGAATGCCCGCCGCCTTTGCTTCTCTTGCTTGGGGTCCCACTACCAGCGAGACTGCCCAAACTCTCGCCCCTGTCCTCACTGTGGAGGACAGCATTTTGACATTCTCTGCATGAATGCCAGAGAGGTAGGCCGCTTGTCCAACCAGCCGACGCCGCGCACGGGCGGGTGTTTTGAAGGTGGCAGCCGAGGCTCACCGGCGCGTAGCCGAGAGTCACCTCGCTTAATTGATCGCCGCTCACCCCGCTTGGAGAACCGTAGCGTGCGCACGCCTCCTCTCTCTCGCGCACCTGAATGTGCGACCGCTCAACGTCACCAGCACCATGACTGCTGCCCCAGGTATTCCCCTCCTTTGGCGGAGCGTCCCCGCCTTGACTCGCGCCCACCTCGTTTTGGGCGGGTGCGTCACTATGACCCCCCACAGCTGGCGCGCGGATCGAGTCATCGCGCTTTTGAGGACTTCAAGCCGCACCCTCGTTTTGACTTGCCTGGTCCTGGCCAACGGTCGCCGCCCAGGCAACAAATAGGTCATTGACCCCTGCCCTATAACGCCAACCTCCCCCATTGAGACCGTTATCCTACCAACGGTTGCTGTTAGGGTCTGGGGACCCATGGGGACCTCTGTTGTTGTCCGTGCTATATAGGACACAGGTTCACAAGGTTGCATTGTTTCCACTTATTTGGTAGGGCAGGTTAAATTAAATATGGGCTCTTTTCCAAATTTTATACGGGGCATAGGTGACGTAGCCTCTAATGTTGAAGGGCAAGTTAAGGTTTTGTTTGGCCCTGTTGAATCTTCACACCCGAGGATTAAAACCTCGGCTATTGTGTTGAAGAATATTTTGGGTATGCACCCACAGAAGCAGCTACCTGCTGCTGTGGTGAATTTGACATCGGGATTGGAACTGGCAGACCCCAAATTTGACACACCGGGACAAATCGACTTGTTGATTGGCTCTGATGTCCTCGGTGGAATTTTGATTGGTGGGAAACGGGTCTTGGTGCCAAATGGTTTGACTGCCATCCCGACCATATTTGGATTTGCTTTGATGGGACCTGTACCTAGGGACCCCCCTCCACCCGAACTTGATAATTTGTTGGCTGTAGGCTCTGCTCTCTCTGATGCAGTTCAGAGGTTTTGGGAGATAGAGGAGCCTCCTCAAGCTGCTCGTTTGAATCCAGAACATGAGGAGTGCGAGCTGTTCTTCCAGAACAACACTGGTCGACTACGTTCTGGTCGGATCATTACGAGGCTACCCTTCCTGTCTGTTCGGCCTCCGCTTGGTGAGTCACGACCTTTAGCCGAAAAGAGGTTGTTGGCCATGGAGCGCCGCATGGGTCGTGATCCGGAGCTCAGACAGAAGTACATTGAGTTCATGAGGGAATATGAACAGTTGAGACACATGTCTGTGTCAAATTTGGATTGGCGTTCGGTGGAGCACTACTTTCTCCCGCATCATGCGGTATTGAAGCCATCGACTGGCAAGCTGCGCACAGTGTTTGATGGTTCTGCGCAGACTTCTACAGGCATATCATTGAACCAGTGCTTGCATTCTGGTCCCAAGTTGGTCAAGGACCTTTGTGACGTCATCACCAGCTTCCGACGACATCAGGTTGTCTTTGTGGCTGACATAAAAATGATGTTTAGGCAGACTATTATCCACCCTGATGACCGTCGCTTCCAGCTGATCCTTTGGAGAGAGTCTCCTCGCGATCCCATGGTCGTCTACGAGCTCAATACCAATACGTACGGGTTAAGGTCGAGCCCCTATTTGGCAATACGTTCTCTTTGGGAGCTCGCAGACCGAGAAGGCTTACGATTCCCACGAGCCTCCGCCATCTTGAAAGACGATATTTACGTCTATGACATTTGCTCGGGCGCTTCCACAGCGGACGAGGCGATCCTCCTGCGGGACGAATTGAAAGGTATTTTGGCCTCCACTGGTTATGAGTTGCACAAATGGATTTCCAACTCACCAGCGCTTTTGGAAAGCTTGCCGGAGGATCATCAGCAAGATCCACATCTATTTGAGATTGTTGACAACCCCGCCATGATGGCTGTTCTCGGCGTTCAGTACAGACCAGTCCAAGACATCTTTACGTATAACGTAGACTTGAAATTGCCTTGTTCTTGGACTAAACGTCTCGTATTGTCTACTGTCGCCAGAACCTTTGATCCGAACGGTTGGATCTGTCCAATTATATTCTGGGCAAAATGCTTCTTGCAGAAGCTTCGGACAGCAGGATTGACCTGGGACGAACCTCTACACGGTACTCTTGTTGAGGAATGGACCTCTTTTGTATCCTCACTTCCTGCCGTCAACGAGATCTCCTTGCCTCGTCCCATCCTTCCTCCCGGGAAGTACAAGGCCACCCTTCACGGGTTTTGTGATGCCTCGGAACGTGGTCACGTGGCCGTAGTGTACTTGCGCACAGTCAGTGCCTCAGGTCAGGTGAGAGTTTCCCTGATCATGGCGAAGAGCAAGGTTGCACCCCTTCGGACATCTCTGACCATTCCGAAATTGGAGCTCTCGGGAGCAGCCCTACTTGTACGCTTATTGAACCACGTGTCTAACACTTTGGGTAAAAGCATTTGTATTGATGGAACCTACGCCTGGACAGACAGCCAAATTGTTCTTTGTTGGTTGAAGGCTTCTGTCTACACCTTGGAGGTATTTGTCGCTAATCGCGTTTCCCAAATCCCGAAATCTGAAGTCAAACTTGTTTGGAGACACGTGCCAGGTGAGCTCAACCCCGCTGATTGTGCCTCGCGCGGATGCTTGACGCCTAGTTTGATAGGTCATTCGCTGTGGTGGGGTCCGGAATGGTTGAGTCGACCAGAAACTGATTGGCCTCGAACGTCAGTTTTGAATACTTCTATTTTGCCGGGTCTACGAACACTCGCTCTTGAGAAGGTGGAATGCGCCTTCGACCCCGATTTTTTGTTGAATCGCTACAGCTCCCTCGACAAATTGTTAGGTGTCACTGCTTGGATAAAGCGTTTTGTTTTTAACTTTAGGCACCCACAACAGAAACGACTGACACCGTTTCTCTCACCACAGGAACGACAGGAGTCCCTCACCTTTTGGGTTCGTTCTGTGCAATTGGCGCATTTTGAGAAGGAGATTGCTATCCTTAAGTCAGGGAGATCGAAATTATCGGGAGCTGTATCTAAATTGAACCCCTTTTTGGACGATACGGGTCTCTTGCGCGTTGGAGGGCGTCTCAAGAACGCCAACTCCCTTACGGGGCTCGTCACCCCCTTTTGTTACCTAAGGACGGTCATTTGGTACGCTTGTTGGTAACTGACCGTCACCTTAAGAACTCGCATGCTGGTTGTAATGCTTTGTTGGCTATTTTGCAACGCGAATTTTGGATTTTGTCTGCCCGAAGAATTATTCGGACTGTAGTCTTTCGCTGCATCCCTTGCTATAAGCTCAAGGCTTCTACCATGCAGCCCTTGATGGGAGACTTACCGGCAGATCGCGTAACTGAGAGCAGGACGTTTGACGGTGTTGGCACGGACTTCGCTGGTCCCTTTTTGGTGAAAACGTCGACACTTCGAAACAGCAAGACTGTTAAGGCCTACTTGTGTGTTTTTGTTTGTCTCTCCACAAAGGCCGTACACTTAGAACTGGTCTCCTCGCTTACGACCGATGCGTTTGTAGCCACATTTGACAGATTTGTATCCCGCAGAGGGCTGCCTTCCTTGATCCGTTCTGACTGCGGCACTAACTTCAAGGGCACTTATAATTATTTGAATGATGTTGTTAATTTCCTTGAAACCAACAAAGCTGATATAGGTGATAGGCTTGCCCGACGTGGGATAAATTGGTTGTTTTCCCCACCAAATTGTCCACACTGGGGTGGTATATTTGAGGCCGCTGTAAAATCGGCCAAAACACACTTGCGCAGGACAATCGGTGAATCTGTCCTTACATTTGAGGAACTCGCAACTGTGTTTTGTAAGATTGAGGCCGTTTTGAACTCTCGGCCATTGTGCCCGATCTCCTCAGATCCGAATGATTTGGAGGCCCGTACGCCGGGCCATTTTTTGATTGGTCGCCCACTTGTCGCCTTGCCTGAGTACCCCTATATTGATACGAGACCTGGTCGTCTCTCGCGTTTTGAATTGGTACGCCAGATTACTCAGAGCTTTTGGAAACGCTGGAATTTGGAATATTTGCACATACTCCAGCAACGCGTTAAGTGGACTGACAAGACCGATCCACCCAAGATTGGTGACCTTGTTTTGATCAAGGAGGCTAACCTTCCGCCACTCAGATGGCGCAGGGGGCGCATCCTTCGTTTGGTAACTGGGGCTGATGGAGTTCCCCGATTTGCTGAGGTCTTGGTGGACGGTTCGATTCTGAGGAGAGCGGTTGCAACCTTGTCACGTCTACCAACCGATTAGCGGACCGGTAGGCCGGTCCGGGACGGGTGGATGTTTGAAATAGAATTAGTTTTTATTATAAGTCAAATCGATTATATCGATTAAGTAACATTTTGTTTAGTCTATTGAAAATTTCTGACAATGGTCACACTGAACTGTCACTTCCTTCCCGCCTTGAAAAATTAAGACGCCGTTTTTGCTGTCTCGCGTGGGTTTGTAATTGAATTGAAATAATTGATCGCCATTTGAAAAGCACATCCTTGTAGCTACGCGAATAGTTTGTGAAATCTTATAGATTGCCGCTTTTGACTTCCGGCAAGGTTTGTGACATATTGAACATTTGTGAAAAGTTATTGTGAGCACACCTTTTTGCATTTCGTGTGAATTGTTTAATTGAACTAAATTGAATAAACTCTCGTAAAACTGCCGCTTTTGATTTGTCCGGCACTGATCAGTCCGCAGTGTTGATCAATTTGTGATATTATATATAATTATGGAACACTGGCATTTTGAGAAATTGTGAATTCTACTACCACTTGCATCGTGCATTGAAGACGCTGCATTGGAGTCTGGTAAAGTAAAGATAATTCACTTGCTAATGTTGGCCAATTTTAGTCTTGTGTGTATCTAGCTTGCCTCCAGGACTCCACTCAAGAACATCACCAGGAGATATAAGGTAAAATTTTCATGTACCTACTTAATACTTGTATTCGCTGTGCAACACAGTGAATTTGTGTCTGAGATTTGTTGTGGCTGACAAGGGCTGATGAATAGAGTCACGCTTCCACAAATCTGCTGCAATTAATCCCAGCTCCTTCTAGCCAAATTTTAGACAGATATATATAATTACATAATTTGTTAACAATGATGTTTTTAATCGATAATTACGCCCCGCGCGCGGAATGCAAATTCAGCAAAAATATTTTTTTTTTCAAATGCTTACATCTAAATAATTTTCTGCAAGTATTGCTATAACTTTATTTTATTACACAGATAATATCACCAGGTATAACAGGAACACAACACAATACCAGGAAATACAACAGCAAACCAGATTCAGCTTATACTTTAATTATGATAAACAAAAGGGTCGAGTAAGTCGGTAAAGACGACATTGTTTACGTTACGGCCGCTCGCCTAAAGTAAACATTTCATTAAAACGTAATTTGTTTTGTACCATTAAAATGAGTCATTTATTAGGTTGCAGAAAAATTAACACCACTCCTCTCAAGTTATTAACAATCGCACAAAAACTAATTAATTGAGCGCGCCCGTCTTAAGCTGGCGGCGCGCACTTTAAATTTGTCGATGCTGAGTAAGCACTTAAAAATGGTGTGCGGATTTATAGCCAGTGGGAGACATTTCTTTAAAAACTAGTTGGCATTTCATGAAATCTACAACAAAATGTGACGAAACCGAAATCAAATTGAGTTTCGTTGTTTGTTTATTTGTCAAAGTTTTCAACTACTTTTCTAGACCTATTGACGTTACAAGGAGTTCACAGTGACCAAAATGTTATGTCTTGGTGATCGAAACTAAGACTTCGCGATCGAACTAAATAACACCTTTGTCACAATCTAGGAATCGAACCCAGCAATCGACCGCATGTATAAGCCCAAAGCCAGGGAGACAGTGATATGTTGACGTGCCGCGGTAACCGCACTGATCCCATCTTGTCGCTGAATGTCCCCTACTAATTGAGTCCACAGATGGCAGATTAGGCTTAACTCGGATGTACTGCAGTACTAATTACTCGCATCAGATCTTGACGTGTATAAATGAAGGTAGAGTAAGTGAGATATTATAATTTATACAATTTCACCATTCTTTATGTATATGATCAGTGCTAAACTTTTGGGGTAGAAATTTATATTATTTTTAATCGATTGGCATGTATTATATTGCCTGATATACCATTTATCTTAATAAACATAAATCTTGAGCATGTGTGTATGACACTGAATACTACCTAAGCGAGGAGCCAGATTTTGATAATAAAAAAGTTTTCTAAGAAACTTACTTTTTGAGTATGGATGTGTAGCCTCACAGGCTCCAGACGAATGTTGGTTTCTAAGTTTTGTGAACTTCCCCTTACTATCCATACCTGATCTGCTCAGTAGCTTCAGTTTTAGTAACGAAACGATCAGTAAAGGACGAGATTCTGTCATTCGATGAAAAAGACGTGAGTAATCTTTATTTAAAAATCACCTTTAACAGCAAAAAACATAGCTACACTTAAAACTACCCAAAGACTGTCCCAATGTTTTGATTTTGCATGGTACTAGATATTAAATAACAAATGTAGTTTATATTTTCACGTATTTTCACTATTACTAACCCATACTTTAAGTTAAATATAAGTTTGAAGCTCATTTGCATAAGCTTGTTAAAAAAATTACACTAGGTAGTGTAGGAGCCTGTGAGACTACACGTCCACGGTAATGCTATTGTTACGAACTAACAACTTTACTTAATTTTGAAATAACTTGTCGAATTAACGTCGAAAAAATATAAAGACTATATTACATGACTACGACCTCATTTTGTGGAATGACTTGCTTTAAGATGGCGCTTGCGCACCAGTGTTGCCACTTGAATTAGTGATGTGTCGTGACATCCTCCGGGGCGTTGAAAGGATGGCTTTCAAACTTTATTCTGTGTCGTCCCCTTCCGTGGCCGGTAAGGGGCACATCTTGTGCACTGCTCTTCTAAATACTACGCCTTTTCCTGTTGTGACATCAGCAACACGGCTGACTCCGTCGGTCCCTGGATACAGATGGCTGATTCTGGCCAGTCGCCATTGAAGTGGAGGTAGGTTGTCCTCCTTGAGAATCACTAGGTCCCCAAAATTCAGCTGACCGTGCGTTGTTCGCCATTTTGTGCGCTGTTGAAGTTCAGCCACGTAGTCCCGGCGGCACTTCTCCCAGAAGTTCTGACGCAACTTTTCTATAAGTTGGTATCTATTAGGACGCTTGCAATCAATTGGTTGTGACGGCACCGACATCAGAGGCCACCCAATGAGAAAGTGCCCTGGGTTAGTGGAGAAGGATCAGTTGGGTCCGAGGAGAGAGGCGTTAAAGGACGGGAGTTTAAAATCGCCTTAATTTGTGCAAATAGCGTAGCGAGCTCCTCAAATGTCAGGGAAGCATTCCCTTCGACACGTTTTAAGTGATGCTTAGTAGATTTGACCCCAGCCTCCCAAATACCTTCAAAATGAGGAGAATATGCGGGGCTGAACACGAACTTGATGCCTTCATTAGTGGCAAAATTTATAACTGGCTCACGACTGGACCTGAGTATTCTATTTAATTCATTGTTTGCGCCTTTGAAGTTAGTACCATTATCGCAATAAATCACATGAGCTTTACCTCTCCTAGAAACAAACCTTCTTAAAGATAAAATAAATGCGTCAGTGCTCAGATCGCTAACTAACTCCAAATGAATTGCTTTGGTAGAAAGGCAAACAAATAAACATAAATAACACTTTGAGATACGATTGCCTTTACCCTTACGGCTAGAAATCATAAAAGGACCTGCAAAATCCATACCGCTTGAATAGAAAGTGAACATAGCACAACTTCTTTCCACTGGTAAATTACCCATTATGGGTTGTCATGTTTTTCCTCTAAATCGAGTGCAAATTAAACACTTTCTGGTTGTGCTACGTACCAAGTGTCTACCACCTATAGGCCAAAATCGTTCTCTTATTGAAGCTAATAAATGTTGAGGACCAGCATGAAATAAACGTTCGTGCTCATGTCTCACTAATAATTTTGTTAAATTATGCTTTGCATCTAAAATTATAGGATGTTTTTTATCAAATTCATAATCTGAGTTTTTAATACGACCTCCAATTCTCTAAATACCATTCCTATCAATAAATGGATTGAGAGGCAATAACTTTGATTTATTTTTAAGAGTCTTATTCTCCTTAAGTAGCTTTATTTCTTGTGAATAGCTATCCAACTGGCTAAACTTAACTAATAACGCGAGAAAATCATTTAATTCCTTGATATCTAATTGCCCTAGCAATTTGGAATTTTTATTTTTACAGTTAAATATGAAACGCAATACATAGGCGTATATTCTCTTCAATTTACCAAAGTTAGAATAGTTATCAAATTCAATTATATTCCCTTCAATAGCAAGATAGCAATCAATATTACATGAAGCCTTAACATCAGGTAAAATATTAGGGATTTGTTTCCTTGTAGGCCAATAGCTTGATTCTTTAGCGAGGAATGAAGGCCTTTGCCACCACAGGAGAGACGACTTCAACTGCTTAGGGCTTACACCTCTAGAAGCAAGATCGGCTGGGTTTTGGTCAGTGGGCACATAATTGAAAGTGAATCGAGTGGTTAACTGGTTGATTTCATTTACTCGGTTACACACAAATATTTTAAGATTCCTAGGGGGAGTTTTAATCCAACCCAAAACAACCATCAAATCGGTCCAAATAAATTTACGACTAATATCACACCGAAGTGACTCAATAACCTTTGCACACAACCTAGCTCCTAATAGAGCATCGCAGAGCTCTAGTCGTGGGATCGTAGCTGGCTTTAAGGGCGCAACTCGAGCCTTAGCACACAATAGTCTAACCGAAACTGTATTATTACTATCAGTTGTGCGCAAATATACACAGCCATTATAAGCGCTCTGTGAGGCATCAACAAAACAGTGTAATTCTACCAACACAGGAGAATGGCAAATAACATTTATGTCTACCTGCATAGAAGAAAAGATTGCTAAACTATTAATAAGTGTTGACCAATTATTTTGAATATCATTGGGCACAGGATCACCCCAATCTAACTTAGTACACCAAAGACGTAGAATAATTTTTGCTGTTATGATGCAAGCACACAAAACACCTAAAGGATCAAAAATTTTACAAGTAGTTGAAATTATTGTTATTTTTGTAATATTAGGTACAGATTCTATATAAGTAGGAAATTGCAATGTGTCAGTTTTAGGACACCAATTTAAACCTAAAACAGTAGACAGTTTAGTCAATTCTAATGTACTATTCAATGTGGATTCACACTCATATATTTGAGGACAGTTTGTCCTTATTTTTCTTAAAGGGAAACATCCCGAGGATAATGTTTGAGTCACTTTCTTATAAATATAAACCAATTCTTCCTCCGTCTCTGCACCGGTACCAAGGTCATCATAATAGAAATCATTTTTAATTATCGAGGGCTATTATTGGGTTTGAGCGATTGCTCAAACCCAATAAGTACGAAATTGACACTTTTGAGATATTCAATATTTAAGTTTTAAGGACAAAATACCTATGTTATTGAAATAATGTCGTTATAATGAGTATTTGTGGTAAAAGTGGAAACGTTAAATTTATGTAAAACAGTATTTTTGAGTTTCTGAGGTAGTCCATTTTGTCATAATAAAAATATAAGTTACAAAGGGCACCGACTTATTGGGTTTTAGATCTAGACAAATTAAACATATTATGTACTTTAATAAATGGTTTATTTAAGGAATCACAAAAAAACAAGATAAATGCCTCAGGAGATTGACCTGCATAAATAATAAAAAAAATAAAAATGCTATTATAGTTATGATTACACAGAACTCAAAAGTTAATTGTACCTTTTAATACAAACAATCGTGTCACCTAAACGCCACCCACTGCAGGACATAGACCTCTCCAAAGGATCGCCACAATGCCCTGTCTAGCGCCGCCCACATGCTACAGGGATAAAATAAGATAGAATTGGAAAAAATATAAGTACCTGTATTCATGAAATTATCCTCGAAAAGATCCTTCATCTTTAAAACGGTATCCATTTGTGTAAGGTTCAGATCTGATGAACTATTCGAAATTACATCAACATCGTTTGGTGTCATCAAAGGCACAGCTAGCATCTAAAATTAATTTAATGAGTATAATCAACACAAAATATCGCACAGTTATAGTAGATAAAGTAATAAAGTCATTTGAGAAGTACTTAGCTACGTACCATGAGTATCGTGTACATTACTGGCTGGATCTAAATTAATCTAATTAGCGCTGCCCTTTTCTAAATTGGAATTTGTACCATCTTAAAACAAAATAACATTAATTATAAATTGTTTATTCTGTAAAAATTAAAGTAAATAATAACTTACTCCTAATGATTTAATTAAAATAACAAATTAGTCAGACAATATGGTAGGAAACTTCACGTAAAACTTACCACAAGCATCTTGTAAAGTACTTGCAGAATTTCGATTTTCCAAAGGCAGTTCCACTTTCATGATACCATCATCGGAAATATTTATCTAAAACCAACATTAAGTGCTATAATAATAAATAATTATAAGAAAAAAATAAACAGATAAAAACATTATTTTATTACTGTAGAATCCCTTTTAAAAACGGTAAAAGTTGTTAGTGGTCTAACCGCATAATTCGGAATTCCGCCGACAGTGCACCGTGTTGATAATAGAAATTCGTGAACCGCGAGTGATTATTATTGAAACAGAGCGGCGCAATTCGCTCGACCCCGCGCCGGTCTCGTTACTTTGGCTGGTATGATTTACCAAATTAATAATACTATTTATAACACCATTAATTAGCTATTATAATAGGCTGATTGCCTTGCAACTATAGCTAAAGTGCTTAATCAAAGTTTAGTATAAGAATTGAACGATACAACTTGGTTAGGTTACTTTCATTCTTCATTACATAAGAAAAATTACTATAAAGTGAGAATTTACCTGATATCAACGGCTTAATGCAAGCTAATTGCACAAATTTTCTTCCTCGATCACCCATCGTAGCATTAGCATATTATCGCACTAAATCGAAGAATTTCGATAACAATACGCGCGGACGATGCGACGACGCGTGCGCGATGCAAATGCGTCTCGCAAACTGACAACAGTAATGCTTGAAATTTATAGGTCAAATTGATTTATTGGGTTCTTCTTCGAACAAAATGTGAAGAATGTTAGTTGACGAAGAGAGCTAATACCATTTAACTAAATATAATTTGTTACTTTTTAAACTTAGTCGAACAGTAAAAGCCGACAAATACATTTGTTTTGATTTAACTTTTGGTTTTGTTTTTTTTTTATCTACATACATACATACATATCGTCACGCCTTTTATCCCCGAAGGGGTAGGCAGAGGTGTATTTCTACACCCACTTTTCGCCAGATATACTTTAGTCCCACGTAATAAGGGGCGAGCCTATTGCCGTACCGGGCACATTTCCAGACTCCGTGCTGCTACTGAGAATTTCGTGACAGAAAAACCCAATAACACTGCCCGACCCAGGAATCGAACCCGGGACCTCCCGATCCCACGCGCACATTTATGCCGCGAGACCAACGAGGCAGTCGTATAGGGTTTGATGTCGAGTTTTCCGTCTCTACTCAAAGATGGTATTTGCATCGTGTTGTCCCTTAGTCGCCTCTTACGACACCCACGGGAAGATAGGGGGTGGTGACACTTGTATTCTATGCCGTTGTGCTTTTTATCTACGTATTTAAAAATAAAACCCGATAAATACAAATAGTGATTATTGCCTCTAAACCGTTGGGTAATTTTAGTTAAAATTATTGAACACTCAATACCAATAATAAGCTTCATGTGGTTTAAGCGTGAAATAAAAATATTATGTAACAAGATAACACGCTTTATAGGGTACCAGTTTTTAAGTCTTGGCTAAACGTGGTGATTTTATTGGGTTATTACCTTGAGTAATTTTCTTTCTACTGCAATTTTCACTTATTGGATTAGACCACTGGAAAGAGCGTCAAAAATTCATTAAGATGTACTAATAAAACGCTTTTTGATTACGACACTTATTGGGTTTGAACACTATACCCTCGTTATATTACTAATTTTAGGCTCCAGGCATTCCTTTGCCAGTTGGAGAAGACACCTAGTACTTAGAAAAGGTGCAGATGCTGTTCCATATGTTACAGTATTAAGCTGCAACACCTTAATTGGCAGGGTTTCATACTCCCTCCACAGTATTAATTGTAGATGGCGCTGTGACTCTTTAAGATAAATCTGCCTAAACATTTTTTCTATATCACCGATAATAACATATTTATGAGTGCGAAAGCGCAACATAATATTTATTAAGTCATTTTGTATAACTGGACTAATCAATCTAATGTCATTAAGTGACTTGCCAGAGCTAGTCTTAGAAGAAGCATTGAATACTACCCTCAGCTTTGTGGTTTCACTCTTCTCACGGATTACCGCATGATGTGGCATATAGTATCCGAATACTGGTCTAGCTATTTCAGTCAAATGGCCCAATTCAGCATACTCGTTAATAAAATTTACATAATCTTCCTTTAAACTTGGATATCTTTTAGATTTCCTTCAGGTTCCTCTTTCATGGGCATAGCCACAGAAAATCTACCATCTGCTGACCAGAGACACATTTTTTAAATAATGATCTTCACTAAGCTGTTCCTCAATAGAAAATGTTTTAGTAACAGGTAAATCATCAATATGCCAAAACCTTTTATAAGGAATCCTTCAATTCCTGACTAAAATTACAATATACTTTAGCACTAGGTTGACTCATTGTTATAGGGCCACTTATAAGCCATCCTAACTTGGACTCTTGCAAAACTGGTTTACCTTTACCTAATCTGATAATATTTGAACGTACTATATACTAGTAAACATCCGCTCCCAAAAGAATAGCTATCTCACTTGGAGAGAAATACCTAGGATCAGCTAAATTAATGTTACTTGGTATATTAAATGTTTCTGTATTAATCAGAGAGCTTGGCAAAACTCCTGTTATCCTGGGCACTACTAAGCAACTAACCTTAATTTCAAAAGGCATATATTTAGATTTCAATCGCAAATTACATCTTTCAGTTATATTACATGTTGCATTATTAATACGTAAAACATTCACTGAACCACCAGGGTTAGTAACAAGCCCTATCTTCCTCTTAATACTTTCTGTAATAAAGGATGACTGGCTCCCTGTGTCAAGCAATGGACGGGCAGTTTATGTTTTGTTATTAATTAAAATTTCCACCAAAGCAGTGCACAATAAAACCTGACTATTACATGCCACAGCAAGTGACACAGGTAGAGAGGATGAAGTACAAGGTTGTTCAGTATCAGTAGTTGTCATACTAGCCTTATTAATGTGTAACAAGGAATTATTATTCCTTTTACATGTGCGACATACAGCTCTTAACTGACACTGAAAAGACTTGTGGCCACTGCGTAAGCAATTCTTACATAAATTCAAATTATTGACCTTAGCTAAACGAGCCTCTATACTCATACCTTTAAACGATTTACATTCATGCAAAGAGTGATTCTCATTACATAAAATGCAGGAACCTTTTGTGTCTTTATTTACAGATAATACAAAACTTTTTGATTGTTTATTTGACTTAGCAAAAGTTTCAAATTGCCTATCAGAGCGGCTGCTGTTTATAAACATGGTTTCCAGAACATCAGCTCGGCCACGCAGGAATGTATAAAATTCCAAAACCACCCAAAGTAGTAACAACGTTACAAGAATTTATTTAAAATCATTGATGACTTGGATTTATGTATATTAAATTATGGTAGTTTTACAACTGTTAATAACCCCAGACGAAATCCGTCTGCAATTGATGTAAGCTTTATTAGTGCTAACCTCGCATCAATATGCGAGTGGTTTGTACATGATGATGCCATGGGCAGCTATCACTACCCAACAATAACAGAGAGATTTCACTACATATACGTAAATATTATATTAATCCCTCTGTTGATAGGTTTATATATAAAAAAGCAGATTGGAAAAAGTTTAAAACTATTTCTAAAGCAATATTCAATGATTTAGTCCTAAAATTATATGATTCTTTTTCAACATATAATGATTTTTGTTCTCGATTGGATAATTTAAAGTTAAGACAATTCCTAAACTCAATTAACCAAATAATTTCAAAAGTAGACCTGCAGCTCCTTGGTGGAATGACATTTGTGGAAAAAGTGTAATTGCCTCTTACAATGCATTGAAACTATATAGAATTGAACCTACTATAACAATTTAGATATACAAAAGAAAAGATGTACTTAAAAAAAGAACCATATCAGAACAAAAAAGAATAGGTTGGAATAACTTATATAACACTTTTAATAGAACTACTCCTATAAGTAAGATTTGGAATCTTCTAAAAATGTTCAAAGGTATAAGAGCTGGTAATAAATCATACAAAGATGAGTTAATATCTCAATTTTTAGATAAATTATCTGACAATAGCAATCTAAATAATGTTAATAGTTTAGGCAATATTTTTGAATTAAATAATGATAATCTAAATTTAAAATTTTTGCTAGATCCTTTTACATGGTCTGAATTTAAAATGAGTTTGTTATCTCGGAAAGACATTACACCTGGTATTGATGATGATTTCCCCTATTCTACTATTAAAAATTTAGATTAATCAGCAGAAAAAATATTTCTTAATATTCTTAATTTACTTTGGCATTGTAAATGTATTCCACAATCATGGAAAACACAATGTGTCATTCCGATACTCAAACCAGATTAACCTTTAGAGCTTGCCAGCTCTTATAGACCAATATCACTGTCTTCATGTCTAGGTAAACTATTTGAAAACATGATTAAAAATCGTTTGGACTGGTATATGGAATCTAATGGCATTATTCCGCATGTACAATATGGCTTTCGTCGAGGGCGAAGTTGTGCAGACAGCTTCACTTCCTTAATTTCAGACCTGGAACATGCAAATGATAATAAGTTGCACACTGTTTGTGTATTTTTTGATGTTCAAGGTGCTTTTGACAGTCTAGATCCGGCTATACTTGTACAAGTTATGTCTAGGTTGGGTGTGCTTGGTCAACTATGTAAATGGATACATAATTTTTTTAATAATAGAACACTCTATGTAAGGTATAATAATACATTGCATAGTCCAAAATGTGCATCTAAGGGTACAATGCAGGGTGCTACACTATCTCCTTTGTTATACAATATATACACAAGTGAAATCTGTAAATTTGTAAATAGTAATGTAGATATTTTGCAGTTTGCTGATGATATTGTTTTGTACAGTAGTAATTATAATGTAGAAATTGCACTAGAAAATATTAACAGAATCTTGTCCCAACTATTTCAGTATTACAATGATGTGCTACATTTAAAAATCTTATCAGTGTATTACACATCCCGTTAAGGAATTGCAAAATCCCATTAATAACAATTCAGATATGTTACAGTTGATGGCAGATAATAAGAATTATTATGTTATTTACACTGATGGCAGTAAGGGGAGTGATTATGTGCGTGCTGCCATATATGATCCACATGCTCAATTCTCTCAAAGCTTTGTCCTACACAATACATCTGCAGAGGCATATGCGGTTTATCAGGCATTAAAACATATTCGCCAAATTAGCAATAGTAAATACTTTTTGATTGTTTCTGATTCACTTAATTTGATTAAAGCCTTAACTAACCTTACAGTTTCTTTTAAGTCAAAATATATTCTGTATTTCATCAAAGAAATAATTTATCAATATTACCTTAAGCACAAAAAATTGCATTTCTGTGGGTACCTTCACACCGAGGTATCTCTGGCAATGAAATAGTTGATAAAACCGCATATGAAGGTAATAATGATATTGATGTTAGAAATGCAATTGACATTCCTATGACTGACTTCCTACAATGTATTAATGAAAATGTTTGTAACTTATGGTTAGAATTGTGGAAGAAAGGCCAAGACATCAAAAGAAAGTGGTACGGAAGTATTCAAGAAAGATTACCTGTTAGATCCTGGTACAATAGATTGAAGGAAGCCAGCCGAGACTTTATCACTACGATAAATAGATTGTGCTTTGGCCATAATACTGTTCCGTCACACCTTGCTAGACTTGGCATCATTACAAGCAATACATGCCCACATTGTGAATCCCAAGAAGGAACCGTTGAACATCTTATTTTTGACTCTCAAAATTTCCCGCTTGACAGATTAGTGTTGGCTAGTGAACTCAGTGATGTGAACATTAAGTGCGATTCTTTCTCCCGCCCGCCACTACTCGAAGAGTTATTAAAAGACAAAAATACTTACAAACCGATATATAAATACATTAAAAATACTGTTAAAACAATTTAAAACTTAAGTGATAGTGCAGTGTTCGTTAAAATAAAATAAGTCTTGACCTAAGTCCAGCTACCAGGTCATAAAATTCCAAAAAAAAATTCTTATACAATTTCTGAACTCATTAGGTATCATGCTACATTCCAATAAACCATCATGGCAAGAAGAGAAAAAAATATTTTGTATGATCTCAATTATGAGTAAATTCTTGAAATAATATTTTTCCCTGATTTCTGATATTTTTTCCTATTTTTAAGGTATGGTACGTTTTGTAGCCAAACATGAAACATCTCCTTTCTGATATTGATTTAGATACACACCACAGTATTTATGTTTAAGAAAGTACATAAAATATAATTTTGGTTTCAAGCATAGCTATAACATTCTTTAATAAATATCGAGCCCCAAAATTACTTAAATTGGCGATGCTAGACTGTAACTAGCGACTCTTTCACAGTTCACTACTACTTTTAACACTTTTGACAGCTCTCAATACAATTACCACCGTAACCTCAAAGCAAAGTTGTATTTAAAGCTGTCAAAAGTGTCCTACCTAGACAATTTCCAAATACGCCGCTAGAAGCGCTTGGATAATCTTTGCATCGCCAATAATTTATACATACATACATATACTCACGCCTTTTTCCCGTCGGGGTAGGCAGAGATAACAGAACGCCACTTGCTCCTATCCTTACAAACCTCACGCGCTTCCTCTACACTCATTACTCTTTTCATACATGCTTGCCGGTTTTGGGTACTTCAGACCTTTCCGTTTTTTAGGATGTCTCCAATTTGGTCGACGAATGTCCGACGAGGTCTGCCGCGACCGCCCACACACATTTGCCTTATATATCTGATTCGTCATTCTTTCTTCACTCATTCGCTCTACGTGTCCAAACCACCTAAGCATTCCTTTCTCAATCCTTGTCACAACATCTTCTTTCAGTCCACAGCTCTTTCGTATAGTTGCATTCGGAATTCTATCAATCAGTCTTACCCCACACATACTACGCAGTGATCGCATCTCAACTGCAGAGTTAATTCTACTTTCATGCTTTTTCTGCCATACCCAGCTCTCACTTCCATACATCAACGTGGGGACAAGCACTCCATTGTGAACTGCCAATGTTCCACAGTGCTCCATTTACACGATTTCCCGCAGTCACTCTCCTTTTAATATCTCCCTCACATCTTCTGTCCCTTGTAAATACGCTACCCAAAAATACAAATCCTTTCACTTGCTCTACAATCTCACCTCTTATCGTAATATTACACTCAGTCACACTTTCATCTTTTTCAAACACCATCAGTTTCGTCTTTCTTGCATTAACTTTCATACCTTTCGCTTATATTAATATAATAATTTATGTCGAATGAATCTGTCCTAGAGTGGAGACCGCGCCTTGGCAAACGTAGTGTAGGACGCCCTCCGGCTAGGTGGAGTGACGATATACGCAAAGTGGCTGGCAGCGGCTGGATATGAAGAGCCGAAAATCGGGCTCAATGGCGTGCCATTGGAGAGGCCTATGGATATAGGCCTCTCCACTGCTGGATAGCAGTGGACTACGGCAGGCTGATGATGATGATGATGAATACATGGAAACATGTTATAAGAAATCCTTCTGGTTTCCTGTCGGCTCTCTGTATGATTGCGATAAAATCAAAAGTTACTTAGCGGATTTTTGTACGCTTTTCACCAATAGATAGCGTGATTTCTAAGGAAGGTTTAGGTGTAAAGTACAGACTGTCCGTGTGGTGACGGATTAAGAATACGGAATGTCACCACCCCATATCATCCCATGGGTGTCGTAAGAGCCGACAGAGGGAGCATATTATGCAGAGAACAGCACTGTAAGAGAAGGAAAACTTGATACAAACCCTATACCAACCCGTTTGGCCAGCGTGGTATAGTAGGTCAATTCCTCCTTTCAAAGGAGAGGCCTAGTCCAGCAGTGGACTGTTAAAGGCTGATGATGATGATGATGACAGACAAGCGGACCTGCGGCCGAAGTCTTGTATCTTATATTTCAGAAAATACTACAATTAAAGCATGCGAAGCTTTACATAGTTATTAAAACTCAAAGTACATTGTTATGATTATAATAATTACTTCATAAAGCTCATGAATACTTGTTTCATACAAAAATATTCATGAAACTATACTAAGAGCCAAGCACTAAAACCTACGTTACGTCAAATATTTCAAGGAGGGCTTATATCTTAGTAACATCTAAAGTCTGACGTCCATTCAGCAAGATAAATGATCGTGCGACCCGAATCCTGTTTCAACAATTTAAATTTGTGATCCCGTATTATGAATTTCAAACAGCAGTTGTACCTAAACATTTTAAGATATATTAATGCAAAATACACAAGAGAAGATTTAGTTTAGAATGAGATTTTTGATTATAAAAGTCAAGCATTTAGATTGTTGAATATTTTAGAGTAAATGAGTCGCCATTGAAAATCTATGTCTTGTAGAAAAAAATTTAAGACTTTTAATTTAAATAATTTATTTTTATTTTATAGTCTCACGTCTGTATACCCGAAAAAGTAGGTAGAGGTGTAAATTTTACACCCACATTTTACCATGACTTTTTAGGTCCCACGTGATATGAGGCGAGCCTATTGCCGTTACCGGGCACATCACCAGACTCCGGGCTGCTACTGAGTATTCGGAAAAACCCAGTAACACTTATGCCTGACCCGGGAATCGAACCTGGGACCTCCGATCAGCAGTCGCATACGCTACCTACTGGACCACGGAGGCAGTAGTTTTAAATAATTAGTGTGCTGTTCGTGGAGACTCATAAACAAACGTGTCATTAAATACATTGAGTCTCTATAACATGAAGGCGTCACGTCGACGTTAGTTCCCCTTTGCCTCGTGTATACAACTTGACAAAACATATCAATAGAATATATTGATAGGGTTGTTTTTCTATACAGTATCGTACATTAAGTTCTGGTCTTCAACTGGATTTGGAATTGGGCTGTTGCGATGACGATTTATGAGGGACAATAAAATTCCTTTTCGGACGTTGGAATAAAAATGATAAAAGACGTAGCATTAAGTGTCCCGGTTTATTTGTTTAGACAGTCTTGTACAACGTCTTATTATATCTACTGACGAATTTTATTTATTTACATACATACATACATACATAGACTCACACCAGCTTCCTGGAGGGGTAGGCAGAGACTACGGAACGCCATTTGCAACGATCCTGACATACCTCTCTCGCTTCATTCACTCCCATCAAGTTTCTCATGCATGCTCTTCTGTTAAGGGTACTTCTGACCTGTCCTTTTTTTAGGATGTCTCCAATCTGGTCAGAGAACGTCCACCTAGGTCTTCCCCTTCGTCCTGTCTCATTCACATTTGCCTTATATATCTTCTTTGTCAGTCTTTCGTCATCCATCCTCTCCATGTGCCCAAACCATCTTAACATGCCTTTCTCGATGCTTGTCACTACATCTTCTATTAGTAGTTTATTTATTTAAGTTTTAGTATTTAAACATAATTAATCGCTGCTATTTATATCTGTCCAGCGTGCTTGTAACTGTACAAGTGTACATATTACCCTCTATGAAGTAATTGCTGATCATATCTTGTGACATGTGCTTTTCTTTTTTAAAGTACTAATACTGGTGCAGATGTGATTAAGTTAGAAAACCTTACCATAAAAGAAGGACATTTAAATTTTTAATTTATGTATGAATTGTACAATATACCAATGCTGTATTCATTAGCTTTTTCAAATTATCTATTTACATTACGTAATTGTGGCTGCATTGCGGTGGCTTCTACGTAATACTTCGCTACAAAGTGGACTCCAATTCAGAACAACTCACTGGGGTTATATGAATATTGAGTCCATTTGGCATATGACCACTTTAACTAATCGTAACCAATATTATACTAGGCTGTTTACGAAGATGGTAGTATGATTCTAGCTGAAGAGGCTTTCAGCTTTTTAAGAAGATCAAAATGGCAGTTATCTCAAACACACTAAAATAATATGAATTTATTATGCAGTCGCCTCACCTCTTGGCACTGCGTCAAGTGTCGTGTTCGATTTTCATAATAGACGACACTTTGTTCGATCCACGAATTGATGTTTTGAGTCTGGGTGACATTTGTTTCTGTTGATTGAATGTTAAGCTGCAACGCAGGCTTTATTTCAAGTCTTTAAAAAACATATCATAATCTCGGTATTGGACATTCTCGAAAACGATTTGTAATTAATATCTTTCATGGAGTATGTGAAATAGACATAATTATTGATATAGAGATAAAATTAAGTGCAAGTTATTGCATTTAGTTATAATAAATATAATTTAATTGAATTTGCATTGAATTGCAAGTTTGGCGGATTCCAGAATGAAGTGAAGCAGGTAAGGGAACCTACTGTACCGGACATAGTTAAGGTCAATCCGCACACAGAAGAAAATAATCATTGTTTTTGTGTACCTTGTTTAGTATTTGAAAAGTGCTCAGAGTGCAGGACTTAGTAAAATGCAGGATATTCCTTTTAAGGGAAACAAAAAAGCTAAACGCAGTTAATTAGTTTGTAAGTTCTTTGTAAGCGCAGCTTGACAGTATTATCTAACTAAACCAAGAAGAAAAGCAATACTAAAGTTTAAAACAAGTTTGTTTCTTCACCTGGGAAATTCGTTTTGCACTCTGACTGTTCTTAAACTCACTTCACCTGCACTCGAAGTATAAGTACACAAGTTTTCAGCTGAATTGTCACCTGGTTTGAAGATTGCGATAGTGCTTTGGAGATGTTCTGTAAAAAAATATTGAAGTTTCTCGTGTCTGTACTGCTGGTCTTCGTTTGCTATGATGTTCATTTAACTCCAAGAATTAGTTTGTTCAAGAATTAAAGTACTCTTTTTTGTGCATTTGTCGTGCCAATAGAAGTTACCAAGATAAAAAATACAAAGCTCCGCGTCCTTAAAGTCCTTTTTTTTCAGTCCTTCTAGTAATATTATCGATAAATAAGTTAGTCACGTGCCATCTTAAGACAACCACAATAATATAGTTCAGACCAACAAAACAGCTAATACGTTAAGGTACTATTTTCAACTATTTACTTTAATCAGCATCGCGTGAAAACTGTAAACATATTAGGGGACACTACTACTATACTATTTTTGGATTCGCATTTAATTCCCCAATTTTGTACTGTCCCTTCATTTTCCCCTTTGAGATAGATTGCCACCGATACTGTCAGTTTAATATTAAGGACGCACCGACGAGAGTAATTTTAGAGTAATTAAATCCTCTGTTGACGTTTGCGCTATAGAGATAGCAAGTAAACGTCCTTGAAATTGGTATTAAAACTAGATAATATTTTTATTTGATGGATGGTAGCAGATTGTCAAGATGTTTAAAATTTTCTTTTAAGGGTCTGTAAAACTATATTTAAACTTCTCTCGACTACATTGGGTTTGGAATGTCGTAAAATGGATCATGGGTGTCGCGATAACTATATTAAATCGTGCATCTATACTATACCTATACAATTCTATCATAAAAAATTACATAATAAAATCTTTCTTCTTTCAAATCATTGGCTTAAAATACTTTGACAGCCGTTATTAGCAGCACCCTTGACCAAAACCATTAGAAATGCAAATATAACATTTTCACGTTTGGCAAAACATCTTCACAATCAAACGGCGCGGCGTCCTCAATAGAATAATATATTTTATTGTAAAATGACGGCACAACTCACTACTTATTTATTTTTGGTTACTATGCGGTGCAAACACAAACATTGCGGATTCATCTTGTTTGTACATAACTCTAAAAATTTGAGTCCGTTTTTATTACAAAAAATACGCGACGAATATTTCATGGGGACGACTATTGGGCAAGATCTCGCTGAGACGCAAATTAACGTCCAACCTAAATAAATATGTATATCTCTGATATGCAACTTTTTTATTACAAGAAGAAAATTGCGGCAAGTAATTTCGGGATAAAAATGTTTTATGACAGGATCGAGATTTACGTTCATCCAGAACATAACGGGTTTCTTAAATTCACTTCTCTTTTGACACAGATACAAATGAAACCGTTTTATGGTGGACAATCTACTTTACTATTCAAAAATTTGCTAAATCTTCTCTTTCATTTCTATTTTAGTGCCAAAACTTTCTTTTACACAGAAATTTTCTATGGAAATTGTCTGCCGAAAGACTTTTACTGCATTGCAGCTTTTTTTTCTAGCAGTTCTCTCCATAGCGAGAATAATACTCATGGTGTAGGGGACTTTACAGACATTGAATAACTTGACTTTGACTTCACGGGTAGTGTGTGGTTTAAATGGCCGACTCGCCATATGCGCATTGCGTCGTGTGTTGCATTAAATTACAACACCGAACCGCACTTTGTTAAAATAGAGCAAGTTCACTAGAAACACTTGTGCAGCAGACACCAGCCGTCCTATTTAAAGATCAGTTTCAACACTTGGCTTGCTGCGATGCTATTCGAACTTCTATTATGACGTCGCCTGTGAATTGAACTGTCAAATAACTAATTACTTTTTTGCAATATACTCGTAGTGAGAAAATTAAACTATTTTTAACTAAAGAAAAAAATTTACTATTTGGAACTAATGATTAAAACGAGCGAGAAATACTTTGGGCAATGTATATTTATGTAATAAACTTGGCAACTTTCATAATAATAATAATATAATTTATTTCTCTCCACAATATAAATAAAAAAAATATACAAAGAAATCTTCACAAAATGGATAGGCATTTGTTTACATTATATTGTGGAGACTAGTGCCTAAACTAGACGCAAGTCTGTATTTTAGGTCACAATTCACATTAGTATTAATCACTTATATTGCATTAAATTAAAAATAACAAAAATTAGCAATAAAGCACAAAAAATAAAAAATAATGATATAAGGACAAAAAATTGAAAAAAAAATATTGTGTGTGCGTGATCGTGTGTGTGAGTGTGTGTGTTTGTGTGTATGTGTGTGTGTGTGTTTTTGTGTGACTGTGTATGTTCGTGTGTGTGTTTGCGTGTGTGTGTGGGTTTGTATGTATTAGTGTGAATGTTGTTGTATTATTTTGCGGGATTATGCGATGTATATTAGTAGTTGTTCAGTTACGTTGTAGTCCATATCTAAGAGCCAGTCTGTTAGTGTGGTCTTAAGTTGGTGGCTGTTTAGTCGTGCGATATTAAGTTTTTTGTGTATGGTTTTGTATATTTTTGAGCTTATGCTATTTAATTGTCTTCTGGCAAAGGCACACCTGTGTGCGTGTGTGTGTGTGTTTGACTCCTATGTGTGTCATGGTCTATCTATTTTTGTACAATAAACAAACTTTCAGTTGTATCGTAATCCAACGACAAGAGTCACTCAGTGATCTTCTTGCGGCACTTGCGGCAGTGATGTTTTGTTACAGAGTACATATGAACCTTTTTATTTATCTAATTTTACAAATAGCCTCCCAAAAAACAGAAGAATCTGTTTGAGAATTGTGTCGAAAAGCGATAAAGTGAGCAATCGACAGGATTGTGCCGTCTTCTACTAGTGAGTGAGCTAGGTCTGTATGTGAGTTGTGTGTGTTGTTTGATGATTGTGTGTAAAATGAACAGCTGCCTTACAGTGAGAACCTTAGCCATTTTAAACAGGTCGACGGTGGGAAAGCGATAAGAGAGAAAGTAGGAAACCTTAAGAATTGCCTTTTGTGCTCGCTCCACTTGAATGTGTGCATAGAACACAGTCTTTCTCAAGCTTTCATCCGCGACGTGTCTAAGGTTCTTAAAAACGTATATGAGCTTTCGCAGCCTCGGAGAGAGTGCTTCAATGTGCGGGTGAAAACTTAAAGAAGAATCGAGGGTCACACCGGCATATTTTATATAGTTCGTTTCTTCTAGTCTAGGACAAGCACAGTTACTAGAATTCGGGATGGAACACTCGTGGGCAATGAGCACGTTACGAGGCTTCAATCTTGAGAGGTCACTTCGAATTGCAAACGACACGAGTTTGGTTTTGACGGCATTGAGGGTAAGAGAGTTATCTCTTCATCATCATCAGCCCTTTATACTGTCCCACTGCTGGGCACGGGCCTCTTCGCATTATGAGAAGGGTAAGGCCATAGTCCACCACGCTGGCCAAGTGCGGGTTGGCAGACTTCACATGTCTTTCGAGTACATTATAGAGAACTCTCAGACATGCAGATTTCCTCACGATGTTTTCCTTCACCGTTTAGCAAGCGATAATTAACAATTTAATACGCACATAACTCCGAAAAGTCATCGGTGCGCGCCGTGGATTCGAACCCGGACCCTCTGCGTAGCAGTCTGTAGGTCTCTCCACTAGGCTATCGCTGCTACTACGAGTTATCTCTTAGCCAGAAAGAAACAATATTCAACCCTGATTGAGCGCAGTCATAGACATCGTCCCATGTATCAGGGCTGTGTCATCCGCATAAGTAAAATTCTGCCATTATTGGGGCTGGTCGTACACAGGTCGTTAATATAAATGAGAAAGAGAGTTGGAGCGATCACACTTCCCTGTGGGACACCGTGAGTTATGTTTCTCTCAGAGCTTTGGTATTCATTTACCTTAACACTCTGTGTACGGCCAGTAAGGTAGTCTTCGTATAGTTTTAAAGGTATTCCCCTTATGCCAATACGCTCCATCTTTTCCACAAGAGAGGAGTGAGGGACGGTATCGAAGGCTTTGGCTAGATCCAGGAAGATGCCTAGGACTTTCTGACCCTCATCCATCTTCCTCACAATATGATCAGTCAAATCGTGCACTGCGTCTGCTAGTCTGTAGCAATAGGACATTTATGTGCTTATTGATGAGATTGACAGATATGCCATCCCAGCCAACTGCACAGTCGTTACGGGGGGACATGATTATTCTGCCGACTTCTGATTCGTCAGTGGGGATAAGAGCCATAGAGTGCGAGACAGAAACTTTGTTCTTGGAATAGGTAAGCGTAGGCGTGATATTATTAGCTAGGTTTTTCCGATTCCGAATTTACAAGTTCAACCGACTGGGTGGGTGAGGTGAATAGACACAGAAGTTGGGAAAGGCTTTTCGGTAGTTCTATTAATGGCGTTATTGATGGCTCTCCAGAGCTTTTTACCGTTTGTCCCAGCACCTTTTATCTCATTCCCTTCATATTGCCTTTTAATTTTTTTTAACAGATTATTTACATAATTTCTGTACCGGGTGTACGTAAGTCGCAATGTTATGTCATCAGGGGAATTTTTCTCTTTCTTATGTAGACGATCTTGGTGTTTCATGCATCGTAATAGACCTGGCGTGATCCAAGGTTTTAGAGTTCTTTTGCGGTTTGATAGTTTTCTTATCGTTGTGTTTGAATCAATAACCTGCTTATGAGACTTTACCAGGAAGTCAGCGGCGAGGTCCGGGTTTGTCATCTTTAATACTGGGCTAAGGTCAAGCTCGTTAAATGCAATTGTAATTTGATAGTGATTAATGCGAGCAAATGTTTTGGTGGCTTATATAATTGGGGTATTTTTCCTTAGAAACAAGATTATTGTCTCATGGTCTGTTAAAGCCGAATGAGCTACTAAGGCTTTCGCCGGTAGTCTAGTTTTTATACAACTAGATTGTCTAGTAGGTAGGTACGTGAGCTGGCGAAGGCCGAAGGCCGAACGATGCAAGGAAAGTAAGGTACGTATTTTTGTTGGGATCCTGAGATTGATCGCTAATATTTATGTTTAGATCGCCTGTAATTATTATGTTTCTAGTTTTATCTATTTTAGTCAGTAAGGTGTGGAGGAAACTCATAAAATTGGTTATATCTTTATTGCCTGGGGAACGATAGATTGCAAGTACAATAATAGTATTCGGGTTAATCTCGATCTGAAGACAGTTGGAGTCAGAAACGGTAGGCTCTTCCACAGTTATATGGAGACCTTTGTTAGCGTACACTACAACACCGTCGTTTTGTGTGTGATTTTTCGCAGTAGAGTAGGGTGTATAATCAATAAGCGAAGGGATGTAATGAGATTTTTGTAACCAGCATTCGGTCATGACAATCAGGTCCCATTCAACCTTTGCTCGGGCAAAGATAGTTTCAAAAGCTAATATATTTTTGCAAATACTTCTTATGTTTTGACTAAGAATCTTTAGATATTTATTTAGGTTTAGATGTGGGGGGACACACGTCTCTAAGTCGCAGTAGGATGATTCAGCCACAGAGAAAGAGTCCTCTGCGGTGATGATATTTATAAATTGCTATCGAATTTTAATTGGGTTTTTACATAGGACCATACTTGTTGTCGGAGACTTTTAACAACGGTTTTGTGTTATACGACAAGCAGTTCTAGAAGCGAGCATATTCCTTTTTAAAAGGTAAGCAACGCACTTGTGATCCTTCGGGCATTGCAGGTGTCTATGGGCGGCGGTGATTACTTACCATCAGGTGACCCGCTTGGTCGTTTGCCTTCCTATACTATAAAAAAAAAATACTAGCGGCAGAAGTAAGCGTTGTTAGAAAACTGATTGGAGTTTTGTGATAGGTAGTTGAAATATACATATAAGCAGATCTGATTTCTGTTAGTTTGGGTGGTGTGGTTGTGTAAGATTCGACATGGTGATGATAAATATTATTTATAGTTGTGTGGTGGGCAGTGTTCGTGTAGAGCAGTAACTTTGTGATCAATATGATGCGTTGTGATGGTGTATGTTTGTGTAAAGTTAAATCGTGTATGATTAGATCATGCGAGTAGTATTTTAGGAAATAAATTGTAATATTGAAATTTTTTACAAGGCAAGTAACATGTTTTATTTATTTATTTATAGTCTCACGCCTGTATCCCCGTAGGGGTAGGCAGAAGTGTAAATATTACACCCACATTTCACCATTAATTTTTAGGTCCCACGTAGAAGGAAATTTTTTTTTCATGAAACGTGAGTGATCGCGTGGAGAGCATTTTGCCGCCCATACTCAATTTAGATATTGATAAAATTAAAAAAATGACGTCTATATTTTTTTGAATTTTATCAATATCTCAACCTTAGCCTACATAAAAAATGAAAAAGTATAACTTCATAACAAAATAAACGTTTTCAACATCTACCATACGTACTTCAGCAAAACAGTCCTGACACTTGAACATACAATGTTCCTTGCACAGTAACTTTGCGCATCTATTGCACCATTTTTGGTCCTTATAATTTCTTTGGATGGACATACTGCACATATACCTTTTCTACCCAAAGGTTATATTTTGTTGTTCCGGTCTCACAAATCAGGCGATTTGGTTTCTCAGCTGTTTTTGCAAAGTATTTAGTTTAGACCAGCTTGCACCAGCTTCTTCAAAATCCGTCTCTTCTTTTCAACAACGTAACTATTTGTGCGTTTTGCTTGTTCATTTTGCTTACCTAAAAATAATATTAGTTAAATATACAAACAGAAAAATCGCCCAAAAACATAATAAATTACAACGATAGCGATATTCACATCAAAACAACATTTTAAGCAAATAAAACTAATATTATATCTCGTAAACTTACAAATAGTCTCACCAATTTTACTTACGTGATTAGTCGCGCAGTGAGCAATTTGCCGCCAAACGCGAAACACTGACAATAATTGCTTCCTCCTGTGGTCACCCAAGCGCTGAATTTCTTCTAATCTCTAAAACAGGGAGCCGAGGTGCAGGGGGAGCTACTAGGACGCTTGAACTTTACAAATCCATCGTGTATGAAATATTACGATTTTTCGGTCGCGGGCGGCAAAATGCTCATAGCGCGAGCACTCTAGGTTTAAATACTTATATAGGTACATAATTATCTTTTAGAGGCCAGAAAATATAATTATATCTTTGACTCAAATGGCCCGCAGCCTCGATTGCCATCGAAGCCAATCCCCAATTACATAAGTTAAATAGTTGTCAATTCAACTTTGCATAGAATGCAATATTATTGTCTTTGCTTACTGTCGTTGCTTACTCCCGAAATGTAATAGGAGTTGCAGCTAGTTAGTCCAATGCAAAGTCAAGCAATGAAACAAAATAGTTACGGTTACGGCGTAGCACGGCTACGAGCTACCTTGCAAGGCTACACCTAATCTTATGACGTCATAATAGTTCTCGTAGCGTGAGACCGGTGTGTAAATAGTTACCTAAGATTGGTTTGAATGCAAGATCTGCGAGTTAGATATTGTATTATAGTATAAATTGTCAAAACCTTGTATTGCAGAGCTATATTGTGGCAAATATTTTGTTCTCCTATTGCATGATCGCTCATAAGGAGAAACATGACGGTACGGCACGTACGACGTCGTGGCTTAAGTGAGCGCCTCATCACTTTGAACTGCTGCTGAGTGTTGTGGGTAATGTGGATATGAGTATATATATATATCCGTAGTAGTATATATATCCCCACAAGAGACCCCAATTTTTGTTAATCGCAAATTGTCGTTTCGAATTTGGATTAACATTGTGTCCGTTGATTGAATATTCGTGGTCTTCGCGACACAGCATTTATTCCCCGTGCAGGTCTTAAAAATCACTAAAACATGTAACGTGACAAAACTTATCTGGTATGCGCGAATTATGAAGTTTTACACGAGTCATAAATAAATATAAATTTTACAAAATTTTAATAGTCACTGTGCCGGTAAAGTCTTCTTACAATAATTTGATTACTTTAATACACCAATATTGTCTCACAAAACGAATGATAAAACAATAAGTAAAACAAAATATAACTTTCATACGCGGTGGCTTTAGTCGCGACCACATCGTACGTGGGACGATGTATCTTGTGACACTAATCTCTAATTAATATAACCGCCAACACTTGATAACTTGAATCTTTATATCAGTAGACAGACATATTTATGGAAGAAGTCATTTGTAACAAGTTTTCAAAGATTAAGCAACTAAGCGCTTTGGGGGAAAATATACATAGAGTTAATAAATAGATATGATTCTAATACTCCAAGTGTCAAAGTAATCTAATTACTTTGACACTTGGAGTATTAGAACCTAGCTGGTTGCAGCATATTTTTACTTTATTAAAATACAAGTGCGGGCGCACTTGTTGCAAATTCTACAACGAGAAAAACATTACAAATATTAAAATACCAAGAATTTATCGATCACATAAAGTGTCCCATGTGGGATTCGAACCCACACCACTCGTGATGGTGATGCACTAAGGCGGGCAGTAGCAGCCTTAGCCTACGGCGTCATTTGCTTTGAATCTTCCACCTGGACATCGATTGCTATGACCGGTCTGAAAGTCGCTAAACGGTCTTTGGATCCCGTCCCGTTTAAATATGTTCAGATGCAGATTATTATTGGTACTGCACTGGTCTACACGTGCGGTGCAAGTCAAACGATGATTATCTCACGGCATGCCCTGCATGCCCTAAAACCTCTACATAGCAGCCATTCTTGCGGCTTCTGCGCAGAGCCTATGTAGATAGTTTTTGCCAGCAAAAGTCGAAAAAGGTTGTCAAGTGATGGTATATTTTGCTAATATCTGTTACTAGGATCCGAAGGAAAACACAGAATTCCAAAATACAATAAAATCTTATTTATAAGTACATAAAATCGATACAATAGACAAAAAAATACTGCACGAGTGTTTTTATAAACTGCTATATGATGTTATCATGCTTTTACCATCTCCTAATGTTGTCAACACAATAACACCAATTGCAATTACATTCACCGTAGCACGGATTACAGAAAGCATCGCAGTTACTCCAGCAGTTGGCCATACTCTTCACTTACGAAGTACAATGCACGGGTATAGTTGATTTAATCAGGCGTTACTTGGCGGAACTCCATTGTAACCTAATGGAAGGAAATAAAAAATTTGACTATCAAAAGGGAGGGTACCTCACACTCATTTGAAATTTATCGTAAACCGACGTATACAGATAGTACAATACCAGCATCGTCCTGTCATCCATCGCAACACAAAATGGCAGCATTTCACAGTATGATTCATAGATTATTAAATGTACCACTGAATATAGAAGCATATAACAGCGAATTAAATATTATTTATCATATAGCTCAATCCAACGGGTATAGTAAACGCCTAATTGATAAGATGATTAGAGGAAAACAACTTAGAATGGCCAAGTCACTTTTATATCCCTCTATAAAAGAACCTATAAATAATACCGCTGTTCTTACCTATTTTGGAAGCATAACTGACCGTATGGCGCGTATACTGAGGAGGAACGGTATCAGATCAGCCTATAAACCATACAAAACGTTAAAATTTCTTTGCAATGGTAAAGATAAAGTATGCAAGAACAAAAAGTCCGGTATTTACTGCTTAACATGCGACCAATGCCAAAATAAGTACATAGGACAGACGGGTCGAAGTTTTGAGCTGAGATATAAAGAAAATTTAGCGGCGTTTAGAAACAACCAGCCGGAAAAGTCTCATTTTGCCGAACATTTACTTGAATCGGGTCATACCTTAAATAGCGGACATTCATTTGACGTCATACACACTTGTCAAAAGGGTATTAGAATGTGCGTATTGGAACAATTAGAGATTTTAAAGCGGGACAAGCATACATTACTGAACGATCAAACCAACTTTAACGGGTCCCCATTGCTGAATATATTCGCACACCGTCATAATGACTCACATCAATCGAGCAACGGAGGGAGGGGATTAGAAAGTACAATCGTTTATAAGACATGCCCACGGTTGGAAAGCGCTCAGTCGTTGCCCATCGTTCCTGAGGATGAATCGTGCAGAGGCGAAACACGTGTCGAAGAATAGTCGGCGCATACAGCGGGATACTGCAAGTCAGGTATCTTCCTGGAACCCATACCTTTCCTATATCCCTTATCCTTTTAGAGGAGTTCGATATTGTCAACCTTTTTCTATTGCAATAGTTGGGGTGGTCAATTCGAGGGTGCGTGGTGGGTTCCTCTTTCCTTCCATTAGGTTACAATGCACGGGGTTGCTGGTGATACCGCGAGTGGTTCTATTCAACGTTGGACCCGCAGTAACCGGCTCCGTACAGAGCAAAATCACCAGTAATGTGGCGGCAAGTCCCATAACAAAACGATGTGTTATACCCATGGTGCTAATGTATTGCGGATAGAAACGTCTTCTTTTTGCTACGTTCTATGTTGCTATAATCTAGCTATTAGTCTATTCCGTGGTTATATGTTGTACGATCGCAACCCAGATTGTCGCAACAAGCAGCATTAGATGCGTCATCATCCTGATAGTATATTTGGCCTATCATAATAAGTCTCATCGTTGTTGTCTTGTCATTGGGGAAAACCCAATAGTGTTAAATTATCTCAATTGGTTTATAAACATTAACAAATACTTCACTGATATGAGCTTGGATAACATTCAGTTGTGAAACAAACAATAAAATAACTGACATTGAACCTCACTTAAAACAGAGTTTATCAGTTTGACCTGTACGCATATGATACTGTCTGAATTGGATAATATTTTTATATATTGGTATGTTTCTTCTAAACACGTGATGCCAAACTGAAGCATTTACAAAAAACTTGAAAGCATTTTTTTGATCTGCTTTATCTTAATATATAAAATCCTTGCGTTACTGACTGACTGACAGACACGCTACAGCCGAAACTATTGGGCGCAGGAAGCTGAAATTTGGTATGTATGTTCCTTGGGGACCGTAGGGGTGCACTAAGAAGGGATTTCCCGAAATTCCCTCGGGATCGGCCAAAACGGGTAAATTTGAAAAAAGTGCAGGCGTAGCTGCTGGCGTCCTCTAGTATATCATAATAATAAAAATAACGTTTATCATCCATAGTCATCATAGTACCAGTCTATTAAACATCCATTCTCATAATCCAATTAAATTAAATTAGTCTCCACTTCATAGCAGTAGTCCTACACGTGCTGCGGCTAGCATAGCTGTACTCAGAAGTGCAGTTGTGGATGCTCCGCGGCATGTGTCCAATCCCATTTCAGATGAAAACTCTCTACGGGCCTCTGCACGTTGGATCCATATCCCCGTGTTAGCCTCCCAAAGGATAGGTTATTCTTCTAACACCACATGTTAGAAGGATAGCCGTGAAAAAGAGAAAGATAATAATAATAGAGGGTGCTTGGGTCAAAGGCCTAATGCAGAAGGTAATACCGGCTGCCCGTCATGGCATGTATTGTGAAGAAGTTTCTGTCTCTTGAGCCCTAACCACCGTCGGCTTGGACCTTGAGCTCATTACTGGTGGGATCGTACGGTTTTCTTATATTTTTAAATGTATTTTTTTTCTTTTTTTTTATGTAAATTAAATTTGAAGAAATATAAATAAAAGAATAATAATAATATTCTGCCACATTGACACAACAACATCTAGTCCCAAACTAAGCAGAGCTTGTACAGTTGTACTATGGGTACTAGACAATGGATAAACATACCTTTATACTTTTTATTTGTAAATGTATGTAGATACACACATTCAAAATCCTTGCGTTACTGACTTACAGACATGCTACAGTCAAAACCATTTGGCGTAGAAGCTGAATTTTGTTATGAAGAGACTTCCAGAAATGCCCATTAAAAAAATGTGCGGGCGAAGCTGCGGGCATCCTCTAGTTAGAACATAAAAATAATATTGATTTACATATAAATTCGACAAATGCCTCAAAACTCGATGTTTCCTGTTTGGACACCTACGTTCACTGCGATATTATGAAGTACGGACGTAATTGCTCGCCGTTACAGGATTGCTTTACGGTGGAGTTACTGAGGAAGGAGAGATTTTATGTTGACTCTTAGATTTTCTTCGCTTCTGGCAGTACACCTGATACAGTAGTACAAATTATTTCACTTAAGATAATTTTCATCCATTTTTATTTCTACAAATGAAAAATGGGTGGATGCATAGATCTCTTCTACAAAAGATCTGTGTCGGGCATAACATAACAGGTAATTTAAAGCATAATTATGTAGGTGAATGAAGCCCGTGTAGTAAGTATTTAACATTTAGATCTCTGGATTACATAATATAAACAATTTATAAAAAACTCGATTAAAAACTGCACGGACATATGTCACTTTCCGGGCTATTTAACCAGCTTTATATATTATACTAAATGATGTTCGCAACATCGCCTGCACGTTAATTTAATCCAGTCGTTTCTGCCCGATCCTGTGAACATTTTGGGAAATCCCTTTTTATTGTACCTCTACGGTCCCCAAAGAACATACGTGCAATGGACAACTTCAATAGTTAAGTTTTTTTTTAAACGTCTACACTTGTACACGGGTAAGTGTAGTTGTTTATTTATTTGTCCTTCTTTCACAATAAATCTACTGTTCAGATTTTGATGAAACTATGTACTTAGTAATAAAGCTTATACTATACATCAGAATAAGCCAGTCACAGGAAACCTTTTGCAACGATAGCCGAGGGCCCCGTGGGTGGAATCCATCCTTCCATAATAGTTGAAGTATAAATATTGGATTAGGTATTTGATTTGCAATTTTGCACCTAATCTGCACCTAATCGAAAGTGCCGGGTATTAAGTGCAACACTGAATATTAATGTACAAGAAAGACCTAAGTAGTTACGAGGTTTGCGAAAACATTCCAAGCCTTCGAAACAACAAAATGGCTTTATTTCAAAATATTCCGTAAGAAATGGAACGTTTTCGCCAAAAGGCCCTAGCACTAAAAACTATCGAGAAAGTATTCGTATCGTAAATGTCAAAATTTGTATGGCAATTGTACAGCACCCCTATCGTGCGTAAGATGCAACTAATATTGGCAGCACAAACTAATTTCGACAAAATCCTGCGGTAAATGTCATGTAAATGTATCGAATTTTCTAACAAATAAGCAAAAAACGGCAGCACGAACTCTTGATTTGACATAAGCAAAGTAAACCTAATGTAAATCTAATGTCATTTTGTCGAAACAATTTTCACCTAGAATTTGTTGGTGAGAAAAGATTCGAAACATATATATGTATCGTATTTATACGTTTTGAGCCTTTTTATGATGAATATTTATGTAGATTTATATTTTATGTGTTCCTTTTGAATGTAGGACCTGATTATTGACACAATAAAGAAGGAAACACGCAAATTTTGCCACTTTAAATATGTAGTAAATAACCCCATATTTTGGTTGCGGGCATGTAAAATATGTGTGAAAATTATCTATATACGAAAAACAAAGTACCAATCGACATCGACATCATATCAATTTTCTAATATGAACATAGGATGTTATTTAGAGACTCTTTTAACACTCCTGCGTATTCTACTCTACAATTAAGTAGGTGCTCTACTCTACAAGTATAAAAAAAACTTATCCTGACTAACATATAATCAAACGCTGAAGATAGAAACATACAATTTGGACCGCGGATTTATTTTATAACACTTAGGAAGGATTTTCATATTGTATCTTCAAGGGGGTAAAATTGGGTTTGTAAGGTTGTTTTAAAACCCTCTTATTTTGAAGAAATAATATGCGGGCACAGAGAGTATAATAATAAAATTTAGGTGACGGACTAGTATCTGCCGTAAATAATTCGTGAGTCTTATATCAGCGTCTTACCTAGCCCTCTCGGATATGACTGAATATCAATAAATAACGAACGCTTTAGTCAGAAGACATGTGATAAGATAGCTGTCTATTAGGCCTCCCTCACATTGGTCATGAGCGTTCCTCGAGCGTACGCTCGGCGTCCGTTCGGCGTGAGCCCGGCGCGGTTCACTTTGTACTACAGAGTAAACGCCGAGCGCACGCTGGGTGTACGCTCGAGTAACGCTGATGCCCAATGTGAGGAAGACCTTAATCTTATTCTTCTTCTTCCTCTTAGCGTTATCCCAGTTTTAATCTGGGGTCCGCTTTCTAGTCTAACCGGATTTGGCTGAATATTAGCTTTTCCACAGAGCGACTGCCTGTCTGACCTCCGCAACCCGAAGGGATAGCGATATTCCATGGTTTAGACTAGTGTCAGTTAATTTAGAAGGTACTGACGCCCTGTAACGACTGTCAAAGATCTTCATGACAACCGGGACCGACGGCTTAACGTGCTCTCCGAGGCACGGGACAAGCGATAATTAACAATTCAATACGCACATAACTCCGAAAAGTCATTGGTGTGCGCCATGGATTCGAACCCGATACCCTCTGCATTGCAGTCTGTTGGTATATCCACTCGGCTATCGCTACCTTAATCTTATTAAGCTGTAGTAATAAATGAAAAACACCAATACAACAATAACCATTATTTTATTTTCAACTAAATATTCTTATAAAAATAGGCTTTCAATGTCAGGTACATACCACTGGTCCCCTTTATTAGCTTCTGTATAAAACTTGATGCTTCTTAGCTATACAAATAACCAAAATCTTCTTTAGACATCGGTGTTCCAACAACAATGAAACTTGTAAACTTATATTATTATAATTTTCTCGTTGAACACTTTATATTGTAGTATTCACTCAGTTTAACCAAAATAAAATAATGTATCACGAACACCTTCCATAATAGTATTTACCTAATTCTTTATATAACAATGTGCCAATGATTTACTCGTATTTTGATTTAGGTACTAGATTTTTATTTATTGACACAAGTCCGTCATCTGACGATGACAAGAAAGGACATTCGGAAACCATAAAATATTTTTTATGTTTTCTACAAAAGAGTTTTTACAATATAAATTTTATTAATATTAACTATTTCACCTAGTTTGGAACGTACCATTCATTCAATAAGACGGTCATTTAGCTCACATGGCCACATCCCTATGTACGATACCGTTACGATACTAATGTAAAGTCATCGAGTAAACGACAGATGTCAAAATTGGTTGGTGCTGGCTGCTATAATTCTGTTATCGAGGACTCGATACGTTTACTTATCAAATTCGCAAATATTTTGTGCTTGAGCCTCTAGGCCCTTGCACAAAAAACTATCGAGAAAGTATTCGTATCGTAAATGTCAAAATTTGTATGGCAATTGTACAGCGCCCCTATCGTGCGTAAGATGCAACTAATACTGGCAGCACAAACTACTTTCGACGACAATCCTGCGGTAAATGTCATGTAAATGTATCGAGTTTTCTAACAAATAAGCAAAAAACGGCGGCACGAACTCCTGATTTGACATAAGCAAAGTAAACCTAATGTTAATCTAATGTCATTTTGTCGAAACAATTTTCACCTAGAATTTGTTGGTGAGAAAAGATTCGAAACATATGAATGTATCGTATTTTTACGTTTTGAGCCTTTTTATGATGAATATTTATGTAGTTTCATATTTTATGTGTTCCTTTTGAATGTAGGACCTGATTATTGACACAATAAAGAAGCAAACACGCAAATTTCGCCACTTTAAATATGTAGTAAATAACCCCATATATTGTTTGCGAGCATGTAAAAATATGTGTGAAGATATATACGAAAAACAAAGTACCAATCGACATCGACATCATATCAAGTTTCTAATATGAACATAGGACCGCGGATTTATTTTATAACACTTAGGACGGATTTTTATATTGTATCTTCAAGGGGGTAAAATTGTGTTTATAAGATTGTTTTAAAACCCCCTGATTTTGAAGTAATAATATGCGGGCAAACAAAATATCCCGATAAGCGGCAATAGGCTCGCCACCTATTACGTGGGATCAAACACTGGCGAAAAGTGGGCGTTTAATATGCCTCTGCCTACCCCTTCGGGGAAACAGGCGTGAGTCTATGTATGTATGTATGTAATATGCGGGCACAGCGAGTATAATTATAAAATTTAGGTGACGGACGAGTATCTGCCGTAAATAATTCGTGAGTCTTATATCAGCGTGTTACCTAGCCCTCTCAGATATGACCGAATATCAATAAAAACGAACGCTTTAGTCAGAAGACATGTGATAAGATAGCTGTCTATTAGACCTCCCTCACATTGGTCATGAGCGTTCCTCGAGCGTACGCTCGGCGTCCGTTCGGCGTGAGCCCGGCATTCACTTTGTACTACAGAGTGAACGCCGAGCGCACGCTGGGTGTACGCTCGAGTAACGCTGACGCCCAATGTGAGGTAGGACTTAATCTTATTAAGCTGTAGTAATAAATGAAAAACACCAATACAACAATAACCATTATTTTATTTTCAACTAAATATTCTTATAAAAATAGGCTTTGAATGTCAGGTACATAACACTGGTCCACTTTATTAGCTTCGGTATAAAACTTCATGCTTCTTAGCTATACAAATAACCAAAATCTTCTTTAGACATCATACATTTAAGGTGTTCCAACAACAATGAAACTTGTAAACTTATGTTATTATAATTTTCTCGTTGAACACTTTATATTGTAGTATTCACGCAGTTTAACCAAAATAAAATAATGTATCACGAACACCTTCCATAATAGTAGTTACCTAATTCTTTATATAACAATGTGCCAATGATTAACTCGTATTTTGATTTACTAGATTTTTATTTATTGACACAAGTCCGTCATCTGACGATGACAAGAAAGGACATTCGGAAACCATAAAATATTTTTTATGTTTTCTACAAAAGAGTTTTTACAATATAAATTTTATTAATATTAACTATTTCACCTAGTTTGGAACGTACCATTCATTCAATAAGACGGTCATTTAGCTCACATGGCCACATCCCTATGTACGATACCGTTGCGATCAGAGAGGTTGGACGTTTAGACTAGAGAGAACATGCTCGCCATATTTCCTTATACAGAACGTGCAACACGTAATGTCAGTTAGTCTTAGTTGGTTAATCATAACGTCAAATTATGCGTCTCATTTAAAGAGGCATAGACTCCTTACAGACTCATATCTTTGACTGCATTCTCTAAATAGCCGTGCTGTAAATCCCATCATTAAGGAGTGATGGGATTTGACAGTGAAAGGAGATATCGATGTTTTTTGAATGAGGGATAAATACGGAAACAAACTATCGGACATGAATGTAAAACTGAATCGTACCCGCAAGCTTCGGCGTGGCAGTCGGTTGCACTCACGCCAACTGGGTTATCAAAATAGTTCACTGCTGTACTAATATTTACATAAAGGCGAATCATTTGTGCTGGCGGATCACAAATCGGATTACCTACAGCTCTAAAAAAATCGAGCAGTGTCCAACGTAAGCGATAGCAAGCAACGTGATATAATGCGACGCACACAAATTGCCAAAGCCTGCCGCATTAGCCAATCTGGTATAATTCGTACAATACATAATCTAAGTGACAGTTTCTTAGCATCTCATCGCAACGCATCGCTCATTAGTTTATGAATACTTTTTGTCAATAGATTTTATGGCTAAAATGAACAATTTAACACGTGAAATTTTTTAGTACTGTCTGTCTGGCAAGTCATTGCAAAGCACTGTCCGGTGTCGACAGCAAAAACTACAATTTCAATATTTTAGTTGTTGTTTACTTCTACGGCTTAAATATATCGACACATACTAAAGTTAGACATTAACCAAAAATATTTATCGATAAATCATCACTGTTACGAACAACACTCGGTTTCCTAACTCTATGTTTTGTCTAGTGTCTGCCTACCACGACGCTGCTATAAGAGCGTGCTGCTAAACCTATCGACAGCTCTTTCTATCATACTGCATGTGCCATTAGAAAGAAGATATCAAACATAGCAACCGCTGTTGTTATTTAGTGTTACTTCTATGACTTAAGGTTATATTTCTTTGGTTACGATACTAATGTAAAGTCATCGAGTAAACGATAGATGTCAAAATTGGTTGGTGCTGGCTGCTATAATTCTGTTATCGAGGACTCGATACGTTTACTTATCAAATTCGCAAATATTTCGTGCTTGAGCCTCTGTACGTTAACCCCTCAGATATAAGTTTTGTTTCTTATCTGCACTTATCCATGACGTCAAGGAACAGTTGAAACATAATATAATTACATATTTTTGTTCCTTCTCTGTACCTAATACATGATACCGAGTATTGGGCTTTGGGCCAATAAAAACAAACTTGACATGTTGACTTGACAGTTTTAGTACAGTATCGTTTGTTGTAGCGGCAGCGATAGCCGAGTGGATATACCAACAGACTGCCATGCAGAGGGTATCGGGTTCGAATCCACGGCGCGCATCAATGACTTTTCGGAGTTATGTGCGTATTAAATTGTTAATTATCGCTTGTCCCGTGCCTCGGAGAGCACGTTAAGCCGTAGGTCCCGGTTGTCATGAAGATCTTTGACAGTCGTTACAGGGCGTCAGTACCTTCTAAATAAACTGACACTAGTCTAAACCATGGAATATCGCTATCCCTTCGGGTTGCGGAGGTCAGACAGGCAGTCGCTCTGTGGAAAAGCTAATATTCAGCCAAATCCGGTTAGACAAGAAAGCAGACCCCAGATTGAAACTGGGATAACGCTAAGAGGATGATCGTTTGTTGTAGCGCTCCTAGCGTAACTTGGCTTGCTGTTCGTCATAATATGTCACGAAACTTAGACAACACTTGTACATGTCACTACTTGGATGGGGGATCGCGTGCTGCATTTATATCGGAGTGCTACCGTGCTTCAGCGGGCACGAAATCACTAATCAGCTGCCGGTCAAGATTCTTGTCTCAGGACAAAAATTATTAGGATAGGCCTACCATGTTGGAGGCCTGAGGGCGGTCTGAAACCTCTGACACCAGAGTTAGCACACAGCACGCCCTTGCTATAAGAGAAAGGAGAAGTACAATATCGCCACGCATTAGTTTTAAAGGAAAATATCTTCCGTTCAGCAAAACCGTAAGGAATTTAGGTATTTACTTTGATGATACTATGTCACGGAGATCTCAAATCCTAGAAACGAGTCGCAAACTATTTGCATCAGCAGGTTCGTTGGGTAGATTACGATTACCTTCCAACTGCCACTAAGATTGCGCTTGCTCATGTTCTGCTTCTGCCTATAATTGACTACGCAATACGACGAACGTCAGCTATCTTGACACCACTAAAGAGCAGCTAGATAAACTTGAGCATTTCCAAAACTTTTGCATATGATTTATATTAGGATTGCGCAAATATGATCACGATTCAGATTTTCGCAACCAACTCAAGTGGCTGCCAATTCGTCTTCGCAGGAATAGTCACATTCTTACATTGTTATATAATATACTATTTAATTCCAATTCTCCCTCTTATCTCAAAGAACTGTTTAAGTTCCTCCATGACACACATGTAAAGTCCTTGAGGTCGTCTGAGGATCTAACGCTGTAGATGCCGAAGCATTCCACAAATTACTTCGACAAATCTTTTACTGTTCAGGCTGTGCGACTATGAAATGCTTTACCACTGGAGATTCGAAGAGCAAACACAATAAATATTTTCAAAGATTTGGTAAAGAAGCACTATTTCAAGGTTTGACAAAATGTATCACCTTAATTATCGTCTGAGTTCATCACTTGAATAAACTGTATCTATATTATTTAGTATATTAATATATTTAATTGTATTTGTTTAAATTATGTATGTATTTTATGCATGTAGGTAAAAAGTATATTTATTTACTTATTTATGTTAATGTAAGTATATATATGTATTTTATTTAGGATTATCTTATTGACATTTTCATTTCAAAGCTACACCATCCCCACAAAAATGCTTTAATGATTCCTGTCCATCCCAAGGTTGCCTGGCAGAGATCGCCCCTGGCGATAAGGACCTGTTTGTACATGAAACTTAGCTTTAAGTCACTGTATAAAATGTACTTTACTTTGTTGTGCAATAAAGAATACATCAATTAATATCAGAATTAAATAAAATTCATATTTAAATATCGAGCCGATTTTTCTGCCCAATCTTCTTAATATTTATATTATCCGGCATTTGGATTAGGTTAAAATACTATTATTAGGAGGAAGATATATAATTTAACCCATTACGACTCACGTCATACAAATGATAAATGCGAAAGTGTGTATGTTTGGTGAGATATTATGTTTAGATGTGTCTGGGGATATTTAGGAGGCTGGTGAACGACATCTGCTATTTTTTAATGACCGACTCATACGCGGCGAAGCTATTTCTAGTTATATAATTATAGTGTCAGTTGTAACCAGGCCACAACTAGGAACAGATTTCCTTTTACTATGACAACAGTAAGTCTTTTACGCTGGATTAGCTTAATTTAAAAAAAAAAGATACAATATAAATTCGTGAGTAAAATATATAAACATGTTTTTTTTATATATTGCAAGTACAAAAATATTGTGTACCCATATCAACGAATTGCTTGTTTACATTCCTTACAAACGGATAAGATAAAACAATGAGCCCGGGAGAAACCCAACAGTGTCACTCTCCCACCTGGGGTTATCGTAACGTTTATTGACCAAATGGATCTTGATGATGTAATGTCTCATTCACGTTGCAGTGCATATGGACAATGCAACTGAATGGTATATAAACACCGACGATGATGATCGCTCAAGTATAATTTCTTATAACGTAACAAGTGGAAGACGTGCATCTCTCTCAACAAGCTAAATACATCGTCAACATGGGTTTAAGAAATCGTTTTGTTGTAATTATTGCCAGCGCACTACTAGCGGTTTTTCTCTTTACTGACTGTGTGAGTGCAATTCCGCAATTGGATAGAGTCATTCGTGGTGTCACCGGGAACAACTTGGAGTGCACTACGTACACGAAGAGTATGGTCGACTGTTGGACACACTGTGACGACTACTGCTACCCGTGTTACGGCGACTGTAACGGCAATTGGTGTATGTGTGTTGAGAACCTCCAGAATCGTCCAAGAAATTGATCATGTCACATCGTTATGTTTCGACAGTGGCAAACAGTTCAGCTGTTAATAATATCTATTTTTGTGAAAATATGAAATTAAATTGAAATGAATATAATGTGACTGAGTTTCTGTATACCCAAATCAACAAATATCACTGCTCAACTAACAATCTTACATATTTTTTGTGTTTTTAGTAAGCGTTTTCGTACGTACGTTTTGATATGGATATGCTAGCATAGTGTTTCCATAAAAATAACCGGCCATGTGCATGTCGAGCTACGCACAATGTATAGTTTCGTGGTGCCTCTTACCCAGGGCCCTACGGAGAGTAGGACTCAAGTACATTAGTAATTTTATCGCTCTAAAGTAGAAGTTTAATAAATTACTCATTAGTTAGTTGTCTAATCAGCCAGAATTAATACGAATACGATATTTGCGAATACCTCTTAATAGCTATGTTGTTGTTATAATTACTTTTTACCATTTCTATTTCAAGCTGTTGGTGTGCCGATTTTTTTAAAATTAAAAGTTTATTTTACATATAATTACAAACCTTTTTTTACATTTCTCTATTTAGCATAGTTAACACATTCATAAATACTGCGGTTTAGAAGGTTTATCGTAAAATATTTCGCATTCGTGTTTTGTTTTGGCAATACCTATCTAAAGATTAGGCTACACAAAAATGAAATATCGATGTAGATAAAAAATCGCTTTCTCATTCAAGTGTATGGCAACCAGTAAACGTAAATTTTATCAAAATTTTATCTTACTGTTTTGTCTTCGTAAGCTTTGTATTGCTAATAGTCTATAAAAGACTGTAACGTTTCTTGTTGGATCCCGATATTTCTGTGATTTATGTACCCGTTACGAGTGTTTTGCCAAATAAGCTATTTCATGATTTCTTCACTATAGGTGCGTTTGATATCCACCAAATATAATAATATACATTTATATAGGATACGGAGTTGTGAAAACGATTTTAACTAAGCTACGTTTTATATTTTTATAAAGAAGACGCATCACAAAAAATCAAGGCTTAAAAGTCAAGATGGGTAAATTGGTGGCAAGCTATGGTTTTCGTGAGTTGACTAGCTATGTGCTCCTTGTTCTTTTCCTAATATTGATACATCGCGTAGCTCGATAAGATTAGGGACGCAGTCAACCGATGCATGGTAAGGTTCGCAATACTAACAGGTATCAACCTTTCAGTGGCATAACCGTGACTTTGAAATTACTCAAAAGTCAGTATTTTCTAGTCCTGCCATGAACATCAATAGTAAGTAGGTAGTAAGTTGATCCTCGTGAGTTACATTTCACAAGTGATTGTATGTTGACACCGTGGGTGTTTGGACTATCTTCAATTCTATCTAAAAATCTGTCACGCAGAGGAAAGCTGAGTCGTACTCAGATTTGCGTTGTAGGATTTGTCTGACCCGGGTGAACGCGTGACACACTCAAATATACCTAAATCTCTTCTGAATCTATCAATCTTCTTACAGTTCACTTGCTATCCCACAGTAACAATAATTTACGGGGTCAATAAATAACTCGTTATTACTTTCGCATGCCTACTGAGGGCAAGATATATTTAGGGCTATTAAGTATTTAATACTAGTGTAGCATCTTCGTAACCAGATCTTTGCAAATAAAGATTTCATCCTCTTAGCATATGTCTGGTGAAAAAACATCCTTAATATAAAAAGATATTGTTGTTGGTTACTTACTAATATTATTACCTATTATTATCTTCGGCAGTTTCAGTCTAATTCACTCGTAGATCAACTCAAGCCACACTATATAACAGACCGTTTCTATGTGCCATAACTTACAATGTACTTATGTATATATGTACGTGGTTGATCGTAAAACCGAAGTAACGACAACTAGAACCATAAAACGCGGTGGTTCATGTTTATTTCGAGTGCATAGTCTTAGCACGTTGGCAAGTGTGAAATAAAACACAGCCAGATCGTAAAATATTAAAGTAGGAAATGTCCACACCGTGACGAACTTACGAACATATGAGGCCTTACTGTAGTAAGGAGAAGGCATTATTTACATAGTATTTGTTTATAGAACATAACGCCTACATCATTGAAAGGGTAAGCAGAGGTATAATATTATACCCACATTTCGCCTTATGAATATTAGATACAATGTAATAGGGCCTATTGCCTGTTACCGGGCATATTGCCAGACGCCGTGCTGAGAATTCGGAAAAACTCACTAACACTTTTGCCCGACCCGGGGATCGACCCCGGGCCCTCCCAATCAGCTGACTATATCAGTCTATACAGGGTGTAAGAAGACCCTTCACGAAAACTGAAACCCCATATTGTACCAATCATTACGAACATTTTTAAATCGGCACTATACCTGGGAAATTTATGGTTCAGGAGATATTGAGGCTCATATTTACCATAAAATTTTTGTAATTAGGTGCAATATCGATGCATGGACCCATGGGTAAGTCGGTATTTCGAAAATTGCTCGCGCGCACTTTTAATTGTGGATTAAAAAGTGTGTCTCCTTAAAAAAATTTCGTTTCCCAGATTTTGTTTTTGCTTAGTATGACTTGGCATGATGTCCAAAACGAGTTGACTTCGGCTTGGTAAGCGTGCTCTAAGAATTTGCCTATATACTGACGGGGTCGTTTAAACGGATTATTAGAATAAAATGTGCGGGCGTAGCTTTGGCATCCTCTAATGCTATATAAAATATCAGATCTGTATATAAACTGCTCCACTGACGGGCACGGGTAAAATGGGTTAGACCACAGTCCACCAGTCTGAGGTGCACTGAGACCTTGAAGTGGTTTCACTAGTTTATTTCTAATATTATAACAGTGGATGCTTGTTTGTTTCTATGTAATGTTCTTAGACGATCAGAAGTCAAACCGTTATCACAAAATTTTGAATTAGTTATAAGTAAACTGCCAATCAAGTTGTAAAGATTATGATTAGGCCTTCCTCACATTGGACATACGCGTTTCTTGAGCGTGCGCTCAGCGTGCGCCCAGCGGGTGTTTAACGTGCGCCCGTTCACTTTCTACTACAGAGTGGACGTTGAACGCACGACGGCCATACGTTGGAACGCGCACGCCTTATGTGAGTCGGTCTAAGTATCACGCATAACAAATATACTAGATTGTATATTAGTATATTGGAAGGAAAACGGTAAATAAAACTACTGCATAGTGGAAATATGGTCTCAATATTTAGTATTTAAGTATTATCCTACAGACTCTTCATCAGAAAGGTTATCTGTAACTATAATAATGTGACAAGCTATTACGATAAAAAGTGTAATAATTCCACTCTACTTATAAATGTATGTTACAGGAGATAGTGAATTATACATTTTATTTTATATCGAATAAATATGTCTAATGTTTATCAAGGCAGCGATAGTCTAGAGGAGATCAGGCTGCCATGTTGTATCGGGTTAATAGTATCGGGTTCGAATACGTGTGTTGAATTTTTACTTATCGCTTGTCCCGTGCCTCAAAGCGCTCACTAAGCCATCGCTCCCTGCTGTCATGAAGATCTTTGACAGTCGTTATAGGAAGTCAGCACCGATGATAAACTGACAATAGTCTAAACCGTGGAATAGTGCTATCCTTTTGGGTTGCAGATGTCAGACAGGAAGTCACTCTGTGGAGAAGCTAATATTCAGTTAAATCCGATTAAACTAGTAAGCGGACCCCAGGTTGCAACTGGGATAACGCTAGGAGCATCGATATAAAGGAACTATCGTAAGAATATACACATCTCAATGGCTAGGAGGATGATGTAGATCACGGGTCAAACGAATTGCGGTTACCATACTTTACCACGACCTCGCCCGGACATAGCGCTTTACCATTACACAGCATGCAAAATAATTATGAATATTTGAAGCAGCAGAAATAAATACTTCCATTTGGTTTTATATGAGAATAGGATTTATTTTTATTTAAATCATTGAATATTAAATTAATTATGCTATATGTTTATAGTATATTCAAATAGGCAAATGAAATCTTAAGATCTCTTGCATAGTAATTAATTGTTCCTGGTTGGCGTAGGTCAGCAACAATCTGCTTCAGTTAGAGTCTGGGAAGAAAAAAATATCCATTATAATTCGTGTTCAAGACATTTCTCTGCATTTTACAATAGTTTTGTTATTTAATGTTCCAATATTAAAAGTATCAAATAGAAATTCGCAACAAAACTAATAACCCGAAGGGGTAGGTAGAGGTGTAATATTACACTCACATTTCGCCATGAATTTTTAGGTCCCACGATATAGGGGGCGAGCCTATTGCCGTACCAGGCACATTACCAGACTCCGTGCTGCTACTGAGAATTTCCTAACGGAAAAATCCAATAACACTTTGACCGACCCGGGACCCGAGACCTCCCAATCCCACGCGCACATTTACGCCGCGAGACCAACGAGGCAGTCACATTTCTGTCTGGAAATATTCCAAAAACGATAAGTAAACTCTTTTCGTTCGACCAGCCATTCATTTTAAGACAGATCTAGACGTGCGTTCGTTGCGAGATCACAGGGGCTACTAAGCGCGCGCCAACGTGTGAACGCGTGGCAAGCGCTTGCCGCAAGCGCCCTTTGATCTGTGTCCAAAAACTGACACTTGAACGGATCCTGTACAAGCGTCCTCAAGCTCACGTAAGCCAAACCAAACGCCCTCTTTACACGCTTGTGCTTGTGGACGCTTGTAGAACCTTGGCAAGCATGGAAACGCACCTTTAAAGTATGAATATATTGTTACTATAACAGTTTTATGACTAACAATAGTTTTTTTCTACAAAATCTATTTAAGTGCATATCTTTTTCTGCAATGGAATTGAAGGTGGTGCCGTTACTAATAATTTTAGTACGAACAAAATCGTTTATAATGGCATATGCCATGTCACTCTGTTGGACACTGAGCCCAATTTGACTCATGGTCCTTTTTCACTAGTTTGAAATGAAATTTCTGACTATCAGCAATAACTATGTTTTAAATGAGCCAATAAGATCATTGAGTGTTTACCATTATGTCCAAGAGCTATCACAGTGCTTAAAAATAGACATTTTATTTATTTTCTTAAAAGAGACAACTGCCGCACTAGGAATAAATCCTGAGCAGCGGGGGACTTTACAAACATCACAATCAACGGACACAATGACCACCCAGACATGAAACAAAAATTTATCAATGTATGTAGTACTACCACTTAAAACCTTTAATTGCAACTATTTTGCGCAGAACGTAAAAGACGAATGAAAAGCAACTATTGATAACCATCCAATGAACTGTAAACAGTCTAGAGTTATAGTTATTAATTTATTATGTCTTTGAAAGCGGTTAAAAATTAAGTATTAATCATAATATACTCACTATTGCATTGTTCCTCTGGCACACAAGTATTATCATGTTTTCGTAAATATCCTTTATTACACACGCAGCCTGGTATACAACTAATATCAAATTCACAATATGATTTATTGTCTTTGTCACATTGCTCATTCACACAAATGCTGCTAGCGCAAGAATGTGGAACTTGGTTTTCGCGACAGCTGCTGGCTGTTGAAAGAAAATTATAGATCGTATTAGAAGTTGAAGCTAGCTGCTTCAGTTAAAACTTAACTGCAGATACTGCTTCCGCCAAAGATGTCGACAAAAATGCCAAATTAAACTCTTCTTCTATAGAACAAGATGACACTATATACGATTCTGATCCAAGTGACAACGACTAGTTATGTGACATAACGTAATTTTATGTTTGAAGGCATGGACATAACTTATGTCCATGCCTTCAAACCTTGAAATTACCTCAATCGTAACAAAGAACAATGGCAAGTTCCCATACAACACTTTATTTGAAATCGATTCGAAGCGCCTATGTATGAAAAAATGTTAAAAACAAAGGGGTTCTATTACTTAAACATAATCATCAAAAGTTTTTATTTTAGGAGGCCGTAAAAAACGATATGAACATTGTTTATATTTTAAGGTTATGTTAATAGAAAACAACTTTGTAACTACACAAATGCATTAAATACATTTAGATAAGGGGTGGTAATGAGCAAAAAGCATTGATAGGATATACCTAGACTGATTCAAGATCAGTGTCTAGACTTGGTAAGTACTTTCTTATTAAAAAATCAAAGTTCCATCACGAAATAGGGATGTAGACTATGTAGGATTTATGTAATCCTTTATATTTCACACTTAGACAAATGATTGATATCGCTTCGCTATACTAGACACCGCGCTGCCCACAGAAGAATAACTATATTATCCAATCTCTTTGGCGCTGCCTAAGAAAAATAGCTCCGTAAATGAGGCAACTCATTATGACAGTGTGTGTCAAACAAAAGCAACAAAGCGCATGCGTGAAAAATTGTGTTGTCAGCTTCTCAACAGTTACCCGAGTAAGTCGGAAAATATTTTATCCTGTGGTCTAGCGGATAAGTTCTTGGTCTCAAAATCAGTTAAGAAAATTCTTAAAAATTACAATTCATTAAAAGCATCAATGTATTTGTGTATAGGTTAGGCGTACCGCGTAAGTTCCTTTATGAGAAAAATGATGGGTATATTATCCAATGATTAGGCCTCATTTTATTATTATGGTTTGTTTTATGTACTAATAGTAACTATTTTGCAAATTATTATTAGAAATAACCATAGAGGAAATAAGGTGTATCCAAAACAGTGCTTTCTATTTCCATGCTACTAGTCCATATAAATTTAGTTAGACATTATTAATTTAACATGAATAGTCTTAAAAACTACTTTGATTAAAAGAATAATCGTACACACTTAATTAGTTAATTACACATATAATAAGGTAAACCATGTTTCTTGGGAAAGATGTTCAGTTTCTAACAACTAACATTTTTCACCTTATTTGTAAAGGTATAAACATAAAATAATATAGAAAAATGTAAAATATATAATAAATAGGTTAGATATAAGAAATAGTAAATATAACGAAATACAATAGCCATAGATTCACATAGTAAAAATCTCAACTGTGGGGAAGTTGTTTCTTGTACTAGCAGCAACACTGAATGGCGTTTTCGGTTTTTTGTAATTTTATGTTGAAATTTCATAATTATTCTTATTTTACAGATAGTATGTGATACCAGAGTCCTTTTTATTGTTTGCCGAGTTATTTTTACTCAGGATAAAAGCGCAAGTTGGCATTGTACAACGAATTATTTCCGTAATTAATTTGGTGGATGGGTATACGGCTGTCAGTGTGACAGGCTCAACCATGCCAGCTGGCATGGTTTTTTATGCCTCATTTTACAAGTATGAGGGCTCCGTCTAGTAGAGCAGAGCGAGACCAATCATTAGTCTATGATTTCACAATTTTATTGAGTATTAGAGCCCCACCTCATTATGAGGCCATGGCGACGTCGCCAGCTACCGTACAATTTATATTGAATTGTATGGTACCTAACTCACTTGGCCACGGTTTGGCAGCCATAGATACATTTCAATATAAACTGTTTGGACACGCAGCCGGCGACGTCGCCATGGCGTACAAGTGAGGCATGGCTCTTAAGATTAGACGTCATGGCATGATGTTAGATCTCTCTAATAAATAGGTACAAGTCACTTGCTTTTATAAGGAACTAGCTTTTGCCCGCGTGGAAGTCGAAAATTATCCCACAGGAACTCAATACCAGGAGAATGAACACAGATTTAAATATCTATGCTCTATGACCAGGATAAAAAGTATACTATATCCTATTCCAGGTTATGGTCTATCTGTGCGCCTAGTTTCATTCTAATCGGTTCAGTAGTTTTTTCGTGCGTAACAAACAGACAAACAAACATAGCATTTATAATATTAGTAAGGATAAGGATATGGGATCTCTCTTAGTGCGCCACCAACAAGCATGACAAACCTTATCTGAAGGTGACAGCTGCAAATGAAGTAAAGCAATGTTTTTGGAATCAAATACTTACTCCATAATTGATAAAAACAGACAATTTGTATTAGATTGCTTTAAAAGAGACACCAATAGACTGATAAAACTCTTTAGTAATAAAACACTGCAAAAGGATTTATTATTTAATAAATACTAATTAAAGATGAATGGACCTGACGTGGTTCTATTTTCATTTGGGTAATATTTATCATGTTCTGTTGCACTTCGGTCGGGCTATCTTTATTATTTTGTCACTTTGCCTTCGTACTAATGAACATCCACACAGAAGGCACACATTTCTATGACCTCGTGGACACGGTCCAGCTTGTTCACTTTCATTAGCATCTTGCTGCAAACTCTTTTACTCAATCCATAGCGAGTTCTCAACATGCTTCACAAACATAATCATCATCAGTAATCTAAAAATTCAGAAAAGTTATTATTACTACAGGCAAAGAAAACGCATGACACTACATCTAGATAGGCTAATGTTACCGAATTTTGTAATATTTTAAACTGCTTTGAAAATTCACTGAAACTTACTTACGCTAAATTGGTAAGTAAGTATAATAATGTTTAAAAACTTACGATTTGTGGATAAACCCAGTTGCAGAGCAAAGTACAAACTCTTGTGTTCTGATCTAAGATGCGATATCGCCGGAAGGTATTGACGCAGATGTTACAATTCACGCACAATATGCGTGTAGGCCTGCTACTTCGCATCATAACAAAATCTTAAGGCACAATCGAAGTCCGTGTAGAAAAAGCTAAAGGTCCAGATGTTTTGAGCGCAGATAGTCCGTAAGAAAGCACAAGTCATCGTATGGGGCAGCGAATCTAGTCCAGGGGGTAAGCAAGAAGCAAAAATAAGGATAATTCAACAAAAAACTGCGAAAACAACGAGAACACTACCAAACAAGCTTTTCGGAAAGAAAAGAAGCACAGAGTACCTTTTTATAAGGTTGACAATGTCACAGACTATAGCTGGTGCCACGAGAAGATAGACTTTTTGCAAACACACATTCAGGGTTTCACAACCTTTGTTTCTAACAGTTGTTTTTGAGATTTTATGCCTTAGTGAACTTTTATGCTTTTTGAACAGTAGTTTTTTTTGTTTCAATGCTCAATTATGCTACTAAGTATTCGAATTTATATTTTATTATCTATGACTTCTTGTCGTGACTATTTTTTTTCTAATTTTACAAAAATAAACATATTTTATTTGTGTTTGAGTATTCGAATTTCCTGGAAGTATTTTCATGAATTTGCCGATTTTTTTTAGTTTTTACAGGTAAGTAATTCTGAGACAACAAAAGAGAGCCATTATGTCAATAATAGAGTACAAACATGGTACTCGATCGTATAGTCAATAGCTAAGCTATCGTAAAATATAAAAAAAAATACCACTAATGAATAATATTACAGACCACTAGCTTACAGCTTTAGCTACATTAAAATGTCTAGGCATAGAGATTTTACATTGTGTATGAATGAAAACGTCACACAATGAACTTAAACAAAATCGTTATATAATAGTTTGCCATCTGCAATTCTGCACCCGCTTTTCCGAGATGCCGACCGTAGGACGAGCATTGCGACACCAAAAATATTCTTAACGTCCAAAAAATATGTTGTATCCTCTGATAAATGTCTAAGAATGAAAAAAAATTAATGGATTAACGCAAAATGTTGACATTCCAGGCGTTTGACATATTCCAGTACCACAAAACACTGTTGGCAGCGCATATATCGATAAAAACCCGATCAATTGACATATTACTTTGCAATGACACATATTTGTGTACCGTTGCGCTCATTGGATTTGACATTATTTGTTTTTGACAGATCTGTCGCTAAGTTACTTAGTAGAAATTCTTTGTTTCAAAAAGTCTATGTTCTCGTGGCACGGTCTATAGGGATCATAGACAAGGGTAAGGAGTAAGGATACTGACAACGTAGACATTTACACTTAGTGTTGTCATTAATTATCTTTCAATTGCCTACTGGCCTACTGATACGTAGACAGAGAATCCTACTGATACCTCTAATTAAATGATATCTCAGATCAAGAAAAAAAATATTTATTTATATCAAAAATACAATCTTCTTTTTATAAAATATAATATACATGAAATATTTTTTTAACATTATCGTGAATTGTTTCTAGATGTAGGTTAAAAATATTACTTACCTTTTTTCAATTAAACAAAAACGATTGTTTTGTAAACGGTAACTCTGAAAATGACATTAACAAGCACCGGAAATGAATGTATTCAATAAATGGTTTATCAATTTAGATAATTTAACGTACGCTTTTATACTTGAAACTAAAAACGTACAAAATACGAAATAATTATATTAATAAGAATTTCATAAGTTACGTTTATAGACGCTTCTAACACTTCACAGGTATAATCCTGCCATTGTTCTTTTGAAGTTATCGGGATGACAGGAACTTTTTCGATAAAAAATAGACAACTGTACATTTAAATCCTAGGATACACAAAAATCTTTATTCCTATTGTTTAAAGTATATAACCTTTTTTTAATAAGGAAGCTTAAAAGACCTTTTAAGCTTCCTTATTAAAAAAAGGTTATGGAATAAATATTGGCGACAAGATATTAATTTCATGTTTCATTTCCAGTTAACAAAATTTCAGAATTGGTTTTTCTACTGTTACTACTACTGAGGGTGGAATTGTAGCAATCTTAGGAATTATACAAGAGCTTATTATAGCACTGCATTAAAAATGTTATAATATCTGCAGGATCTTATTTTTTTGTAATAGGAATTTAAGGAAACCACGATTCACCCTGCATTATTACAAAAAAAAATCAACTTACGTTCACATTGTTCCACGGGTACACAAGTACGATTTTGTGTACGCAAGTATCCGTGCTTGCACACACAACCTGGTGTACAGTATCTTACAGACGCACAAAGTATTAGTTTCCCTAACTGTGCACATTCCCTTACAGCACATAGGGTGTTAGGACAGAAATGCGGTACTTCATTCGTTGGGCACGTACCAGCTGAAAAGAAAAATTAAATTCAAAACACTTCTATTAAATACTCTCTCTCCTGTGCTTAGTGCACTAAAAAGTGAAACAAAACATAACTAGGATATCTGAAGTGATCCCACACCAAATATCAAGTCCACCAGAGCAGTAGATTTGGATTCTTCTTCCATTAAAGGCCTGCATAAGTTACTGGAAACAGACTGCTTTTTGATTTTGCTCCAATGTTTTGCTGCAGTAGTTGACCGCGCAGAATACATACTTATATACATTATTAGGTAAAGTTTTACGGTAGACCAAAGCTTGTATGACTGACCACATTGTCGTCTTCAAACTTTGTAAGTATAAACTTCAAACACCGAAAGAACTGCTTATAAAAGTTTACTCACCATCGCAGTCTGTCGCGGGTACACAGGTACCGTTATGCGCTCGCAAGTGTCCTATTTTGCACACACAGGCGGGCTCACATTTCCTCGGCTCCTCACAAGTAAAATATAATACCCCTACGTCTGTACATTTCTGATCGTCGCAGGTTCTAGGGCACGTTTCCCAGCGTTCGTTTAATGCGCATGTTCTATCTGTACAAAAGTATGATGAAATTTTAAAATACAATAAACCCTAATTTCTGATCTTAACGCTCTTCTTGATTCATCAGAAGTATCATTCTTACATGGTTATTGGAAAGTTTGTTAGAGTTAACCAGTGCTGGAGAACATGGTTATTTAATTTACAATGATATATACTATTTATATTTAAGTAAAGGGGTTATTTTATAGTTGTATTTGTATAGAGTAATGAACATTTTTGTACATAATATACTTTCATGGCCGAAATTTTCAATGGTTTTTACGAAAATTAGATTTACTTATTTAAATCAAAACTAACCACTTACTCTGGGCAAAGCTCGTCACAATCAAACAAAATGATATCACAAATAAAGTGAACATATTATTTTTCAATAATAAACTTATCGTATTGTCGTTACGATACGCTATGACTGAATGTCTGGCTGGAATGTCAAGCTGTACCTATTTATATACGTTATATAGAACTATGAATAAATGTATAGAAGTGTTGGCAAAAAATAAAAAATAGTTTAAAATCTTACACTTAATGGCAAACTGGTTTTTATTTCTTAAATTCGGGTCGAATTATATTCTACCACATTCACACAACACCTCTAGTACCAAACTAAGCAGAGCCTGTACTATGGGTACTAGACAATGGATAAACATACATATATACTTTTTTTTTGTAAATACATACATATTATACATAGAAACACCCAGACCAAGACAAACATCCATGTTCACGCACACAAATGTTTGACTTGAGCGGGAATCGAACCCGCGACCTTCGGCGTGGCAGTCGCTTACACTACCGTTACGCCAACCGGTCGTCAAATTACTATTTTTATTTTTTGTTTCTTTAGTATGTGCGCAGTTCTTCATAGGTTTTTTAATAATTATAATTATTCTTTATCAACAAAAAATAAAGATATATAGGAAAAATGTACTAAGTATGCATGTAGTATGTAGGTACATTATTGTTATCGGTCCTTGACAAGTGTGCGAAGTTTCAAAAATCGATGGAATCGAATTCGAAAAGATTGCGCAACATATATAGATGCATACCATGTTAATAAAAGCGTGTTAAAAAGGACCACTCGTGGCCTGGCCAGTTCAGGTCAAGAAGACACCGTCACCACTATCTAGTTTTGGATCACGGTAGAGTGACGAAATATATGATATAGATTTCATCTCGCTACTCATACTACGCAAAGGTTTGGTGAATTCATAGTTCGTTATCCAAGATTCGCGAGACCCGGGCACTCTTAGCTATCTTATGTATGTTTACATATTTTTGTTTTTTGCTTATGTTAATGAAACGCATGATTTGTTCTGGTTCTTGATGTAATTTGTAATGCTCGGGCCACACTACCTTACCGTCTACCGGGCTGTTACCGCCATAATTATGGCAATAAATTACCGTTAAATTACTGCGTGAAGTCGTGTGGTTACACTAGAGTTTACCGAGATATGCCAATAAACTAGGCGGTAAAAATATCATTTTTCAAGATGGCGGATGAAGCTGCAGCTGTTTGGTATTTTATGAGTGCTAATTATTTTAACATGAATCTTTTAAATTTTTAGCTTTCTGTCGGGTATCCCAGAGAGACGGTTCGGATTGCAATAACTCCAAAAATTCGAGCGCTTTTTCATTTGACCACTCCATATCGGTAGATACGTGCGTCGTCGTCGAACTCGTGTTGCACACTGAACAAACGGTAGTGTGGCCACAAACGCATTAATTACTGCTGTAATCTTCTTTGATGTGCGAAAAAAGACCGCCGCCGGAGCTATTGCCTACCGGCATAATATATGCCATATTGATTGGCATTGTAAAATTATGGCCATAAATCGCGGTTACACCTAGGCGTTGTTGAAATTATGGCAATAATTATTGGCATATCCCGGTAGTGTGGCCCGAGCATAAGAGCTTGCTCGACAATATTTATGACTTGTAATAAAACTATGTTACAATATTGCACATTACTTGCAAATGTTGCAAGCATCACTAGTGCATTGTCCTGGATGACGTGTACTTAAATCATCTTGCCAAATCATTTTGTTTCGTCAATACATGTTAAGTACCTTCCGGAAAAGTGATCATTTATAGCTAATAGAGTCTTGATGTCTTCAGCATAAATAAGCCGGCTAGACTGAGGAAGTACTACACTCTCACATAATATTAACATAAAGTAACAGAATCAATAGTGTTACGTTCGATGAGCAAGAGCGCCGAAGACTGCATCCACTTTTCCTACTGCCATAAGGTCTTAGCACACTTACACGACTCTGCTCCAACATCGCTCCTACCCAACACGAGGCGACCGCTCGCAGTCCACGTGATGACAGCTAGCAGGCACCCAGCAGTCGCAGCGGCGACAGCTAGCAGTCACCCAGCTGTCCACACGGCGACCGTTTTCGTGTAGGAAACGCGGGCATCGTCCACCGACGGGCGACAGCGCGGCGACTGCTAGCAGCGCGGGCAGTTTTGTTCGGTGGGAGCAGAGTCGTGTAAGTGCTTAGACCTTTATCCCGCTCCTCCTCTTATAGGAGATTCAATGGCGAGTTAACTAAACTAAATGCAGGTGTTTCCCAATCGTTCTCGAACTCTTGGAATAACCCGGTAGACAATATCTACCGGGTTTTTCCAAGCGTGCGAGATAGGGACCATCATAATGGTCCCTAATTGATGTTTTGTTGCGGCTTTTGTATTGATAATGTTGAAATAGAAACACAAACACTCTTTGGCGCTGCATATCCCTAACGTGCGACATTCGCGTTATTTATTTTTCTATCTGTCATCTTTCTCTTTAATCGTCACCTTCTGCGCCAATTTTTTGCCACAGGGTACAAAAATATAACTTCATTTTGGATCGTGGTCCCGGGTATGTTGTACGTATACTGATTCTTACAATCCATTATAATCTCTAATTATTATACTATTTTTTACGTTAAATCGTATTTGTATTCATTACATTGCCCCCATGCTACCCCATGTGGTATAATTACAGCTTATATATCATACATAACAGCCATAAACATATTTATTTATTTTCATGGCAACTAGATATTGAAAATTGTCCACCTATATACTTTTATCAATTTTATAAATTGTTTATTATCTATTTTGTTTCAATAAACATGGAATCTGACGGGTTTTTACCCAGCCTGGGGTCAAGTGACAAAAGAAGTACATCGAATATTATCTCGATCGTTATCACGACGATGTCGTGTCCGATTCTCGCTGTGACGACAATCTACATTGCGTCCTTTTAGGTTATTTGAAAAAGTATAATAACTTATAACGTAACAAGGAATATTTAAGCCACGTCAGTAATGTCAATAGTGTATTTGAATTTAATTGCCCTACGCATTGTGTCGTTGTTGAACGTATTTAAGTAGTGGTTTACAGTTCAACTGATACTGATAAGTATCTATTTTCGTGCAAATGTCAAATAAAGTTTAAACTTGTCGGTATCTATAAAATTCTTGCATTACTTATTACTTGGCTGCGCTGTCTGTCGGTCAGTAAGTAACTTAAAGAGTTTATATACAGATAATGTGACCCAATAATTCTTCTATTAATGCCACTGCTCAATGTTGTTGCTGTCGTTTAATAATCTGCCAACTTTGACGTCTTTTTAAATACTATGCAGGTTACATAAAATAAGACTCTGTTGGACTTTATCGGTCATGGAAGCTTCGGCCAGTTCTTGCATACTCGTGGCTACCATCACAGTGGCGGCGATGGCTGCAACGTGGTCGAAGACGGCAATGTAGCGGTCGGGTACTAGTCAAATTATAAAGGAAACTTAATAATAGCTTGTACTTTCAATACCCTAACTTTTAATAATGAAATCTTTGTGTTTAGCTTTGTTCAAAAAAGTAAGTATTTTTAATGGTAAAGAGAGATAAAGATTCATTTATTTGTTAAAATCATGGGTATAATGGAAGAAATGAATAACTAAAAATTTCAAGTTTCGAGATAATCGCTAACTTTTAATAATGAAATCTTTGTGTTTAGCTTTGTTCAAAAAAGTAAGTATTTTTAATGCTAAAGAGAGATAAAGATTCATTTATTTGTTAAAATCATGGGTATAATGGAAGAAATGAATAACTAAAAATTTCAAGTTTCGAGATAATCGCGAATTACTGTTTTTTTGCCACTCTTTTTACATCACTAAGAAATGGAGTACAATTTTACCGTCGGCGATTTTATATGCTTTAAGCATGTTTGCTGTAGGTTCTATGCTTGATAAAACTAACTTCTATCATGAACCAAAAACATTATAAAAATAAAAAACCAAGTCATCTAATTTTCCCACACCAAGATATGGCAAACATACCGTAGTTAGCTAATTCTATATTGTAGTTATACAGTTTTCCCACACACAAGATGAATGTGAATACATGAATTTGGGTCAACTAAGTACACTAATTGAGTTTTGAACCTAAAGAAATATTTAAACACGAAAGTAAGGCATTCTTAATGAAAGTTTATTTGTGAAATTTTATCACTGATTATTGATCACACATGAAATAAAAAACCTTGATTGGAAGTAGTAACATTGTTTTTATAAAAAATAAACGTTTAATTACAATAGCCAAATTAACACAATTAGGTATGGCAACAAAATCTTATAATTATGTAATAAAATAAAACTACTTGTTATAAATTTTCTAAAATCAACTAAAACAAAAATAACTTTCATTTGCATTATAACATACTAGGGTGGTCTGAAAAGGTTCCGACCTCAACCTGAAGGAAGCAGCAGTCGTCAAAAAAAGTGTTGTTGATGTAATTGTACTTCTTGTGGCAGTTACTTACCAACATTTTAGCTATTTTGTACCAGTAGTTGCTGTTTGACAGCCATACGATTGAGTCGATGTGAGTGTTTTTTGTGACAATGGGAAATTTTGTATCGAGCTGTCATTAAATTCTTATTTTTAAATGGCAATACGCCGAAGCCATTTAAATTTGATAAACTCTGTATATGGGGACTCTCTGCTCCATCATCATCGCCCTAACCTGATGTGACAGAATATCAATTTTTCCACAAAGCGACTGCCGTTTGACCTCCGCAACCCAAAGGGATAGCGATATTCCATGGTTTAGACCAGTATCAGCTTCCTTGAGGGTACTGACTCCCCGTAACAAATTTCAAAGATCTCCATGACAGCCGGGACCGACGGTTTATCGTGCTCCGAGGCACGGGGCAAGCGATAGTTAACAATTTAATACGCACTTAACTTTGAAAAGTCATTGGTGCCTGCCGTGGATTCGAACCCGATAAGGGTATCGGGTACCCGATATGGGTATGCAGAGGGCTGCATGGACTGCCATTGTTACCTCCACTAGGCTATCGCTGCCTCTTTGCTCCATCATCTACCACAATAAAATTTTGGGCAGCTGAATTCAAACCCGGTTGTAAGAGCTAGGGAACAGATGAAGGTCCGGGACGTCCAAAAACTGCAATCACTGACGATAACCCCGCTAAATTTCACCAAATGGTGCTAGACGACCGCAGAATTGAGTAAGAGAGATAGCAGAGGCTATGAAAATTATCAAAATATGTATTAGTTACATATTAAATCAAGATTTAAGCATGAGCAAGCTCCCAGCGCGATAGGTGCCGCGTTTGCTCACGTTAAAACCAAAATCGCGTTCGAGTGAACATTTTTTAATGCTCTGTTTGCGTAGTTTAGGCCTAATAAATCTAAGTTTTGGTCCAATTAATGACTGTAGATGAATCCTGAATACACCATTATACGCCCAAATCAATAATACATTCCAAAAGATTAGATAATAAATTGCTGAGGAGGAACCGACTCCAAAGGACAAAGGCCGTTTTTTCGGCTGGGAAAGTGATGCTAACTGTTTTTTGGGATGTTCATGGAGAGAGATCGAAAGGGATAACTATTAAGGTCAACGTTCATTAGAGCCACCCGGCACCCACTCCGCACGGCGTCCACGAGTGGACGTCGCGCGGTCAACCAGCGGACGGCGCGCCGTCAACGAGTGAACGCCGTGCGGTGAACCAGCGGACCGCGCGCCGTCAACGAGTGAACGCCGCGCGGTCAACCAGCGGACCGCGCGTCGTCCTCGCGTGAAATTCACGAATGATTCACGGCCGGTGTTACCAGATGACATTTAGAAATTACCTTGTTTGCTGACTAAAATTACCGTGTTTTGAGTAAAATTACCTTAAACTCATTTTCAAATTACAGTGTATATTACAGCGTCGATTAAATTAAACGGTTTTTATAATTATTTAATACTTTTATTCAGAAATTATTCTTCCAAAAGTTCTTGCTCATAAATCGACGAAGTCATTTTATTCATTTATCGTTTGGTGGGAGTAAATAAATACAGTTTCCATTATTTTATCCGAAAGGATTGTTGTCAAAATGTGAGTCAAAATATTTCCCTATAAGGTCTTCGTAATTAATTTATTTCTTTTTCTAGTTTAATTAATTTATTTTTCTAGTTTTTATATCAATTAACTTTTTCAAGTAATGCAATGACCACACACAACTGGATACTAAACTTTCGTCTATGAATACGCCTACTAACTACAAATTTTAACATAAGGTATGCTCATGAAAAACACTACCTAAAATATTTTTAATTCTGCCGGATTATATTACCTGCCAAGTAATGAAATCGTTAATGATTTCCTTGACATCACCAACTGCGACAGCCAGTGTTGCCAATAAAGGATTACTCGTAAGAAAATAATATATTTTTGAGTAAAAATAAGAGTATCATTTACACGGTAATTAATAATTAAAAATACCTTAGAAAAGAACACGGTAGTAGCTTATTACCGTAGATCGTGTCTTGCTCAAAATTACCGTGCATCTACGGTATTTACCGTGTATCTGGTAACACTCGGACGTGAATCATTCGCGGGCAGCGCGCGGTCCGCTTCAGACCCGCTCGTTGGCGACGAGCCGTCAACGCGCGGCAAGCATGCGAGCAGCGAGCTGCCACCGAGCCATCCACGCGCGGGCGGCGGGTGGACCACCCGCCGCCTGCGCGTGGACGGCTTACGACAGAGGCGATCCGGTGACGCTACGGAGTTGATGTAGTGAGCGCATACCCATACAAATCCATATAAAGAATACTAACCGCACGAGGCGAGGCGGTGCGGAGTGGGTGCCGGGTGGCTCTAATGAGCGTTGACCTTTACTGCAGCATACTACGCTTTATAACTAGACAAATTTAAGGTAGAAGTTGTGCAAAAAGGTGCACATTTGCAGAAAAGACTATATTACTGACATAAATTTTCGATTATTTTATATTTATTTTGTCGCTGATTGCCTCCATGGCTCAGTAAATAACCTATACGTCTGTTGATCGAGAGGTCTTGGGTTCGTTTCCCGGGTTAGGCAAGAGTATAGGTAACTGATTTTTCCGAATTCTCAGTAGTAGAACGAAGTCTGGCAATGTGCCCGGCAACGTCAATAGATCCCCTTTTTAAGTAGGACCTAAAAATGCATGACGTGCCCAAACGTGGGTGTAATAATTACAAGGCGTGAGTCTTTAACAAAATAAAAAAATAATTTAAAAGCTAATTCATTTCATACTCAAGTTATCAGAAGTCATAGTTGTTCATTTATTTATAGAGTTAGTAATTTTTCTACTAATATTTAATGTTCAATTATACATATCTATTTCTACAATTAAAACACAAAAATGGCTTTATTTTTGGACTGGGTTAAGTTATAAGAATGTTTGTTAGACCAAAAGATGCGACACCTTTTGGGGTTCACGAAAATGGTCAATTTGGGCAAAATCTGAGTTATTTAGTTCTTCCATTATACTCACGATATGTTGTATGTTTAAAAATAGTATCTACATGCTTTGCGTGCACATTCATCATTCGTGCATGTAAATAGTCCAGTATTACAACCTATATACATATATATGTAAATGAATTATTGCCGTGTGGTTGACGGCATAGAATACAAGTGTCACCACCCCCTATCTTCCCGTGGGTGTCGTAAGAGGCTACTAAGGGATAACACGATGCAAATACCATCTTTGCGTAGAGACGGAACACTCGACATCAAACCGTATACGACTGCCTCGTTGGTCTTGCGGCATAAATGTGCGCGTGGGATCGGGAGGTCCCGGGTTCGATTCCTGGGTCGGGCAGTGTTATTGGGTTTTTTTGTCACGAAATTCTCAGTAGCCACACGGAGTCTGGAAATGTGCCCGGTACGGCAATAGGCTCGCCCCTTATTACGTGGGACTAAAGTATATCTGGCGAAGAGTGGATGTAGAAATACACCTCTGCCTACCCCTTCGGCGATAAAAGGCGTGATAAAACTCGTAAACTCAGCACGATTTTCGGCGCAGTCAGTGGGCATGTACACACTAAATATTAGCAAAGACCGCTCGCCCTGCGCTATTTTAATATACACGATTCGATCACTAGCACAATTTAAAACCGATACCGATGCAAATAACGACTTTCTCCACATCAGCGCCACACCACCGTACGGTCTACCGACCAGAACACCGCCAGAAATGTCCACGGCTGATTTTCCAGTATACGCGAAGTCATCATCAATGGTCGCTAGGAAGGGTACGTCGTGGGGCAGCAGCCAGGTCTCCTGCAACGCTATCACGTCGGCTCGTGCACATAGTTGACGAACGCAATCAGCTGATCGCGTTATATTTTTACAGTTGAATGTGCATAGCTTAACGTTGGACATACAACCCATTATGTGTTTGTTATATTTTCCACACTATTCTGTTTTTTTACTTTTTCTGGATTATTCTTAAAGTAAATAAACTGTGTAAACCGTATAACCTCAGGCCATATTTTGTCATCTAAAAATTTATTCAGTTTGTATTTTGGGACAAACAATTTAAAGGCATTATACGGTCGTTCAGATTACATATTTATTTTCTGAAGCTGCACTATTTCTTGCGTCTTATTTTGTATTTAATCACGAATATCTTTTTCAGTGGTCTCTTTGTCAACATTAGTAATAAAAAGCGGAATTTTTGAATCAGCAGCCCTAAATTTAAAGTTCTCATTAGGGCTTGCGGTTCCCGTTTTTCCTTGGAACCGATCCTTTGACTTTTTATTTTGAACCAGCGTCCAACCATCTTTAGAACGATTTTTAGGCCATTCACCTTGCATTAACACTTCGACCACAGTTTTATTACTCTGCATTGATTGTAGCAGATTTGCATTCTTGTCATCCGTGTTTTCTAAGAATGTCGAGTTAATCGGCGTGGTAGCAGATTCATCGACAGCTGATAGCACCTGTGCATGAGAGGGAACGAGAGAGCGATACTTCGGCCCGTCGTCGTCATTTGTTAGCTGCGTTAGTGAATGCGAGTCAGAATCAATCAGCTGTGAATGTTGTGAAGGTAGGTGCGGCGACAATCCAAACGGTCCGCTGTTTAAGTTATACCCTCCACCTCTAATTTTATTTACATTAGAGTTAAATATCGGATTTTGTAGCTGATTAGCAGATGATTGTTTGATATTATTCTCTTTCACGGCCACTTCTAGGTCGTTCTTAGTGACAGAATTATCTTTAATAACCAAATACGTACGTGCCTAACGCACTATCTTTCGTCCATTTGACATCTTTCATGGTATTTATAGTAGATAATATGTATTATATATATATTATATATAAATATGTATATATTATTGTATGTGTGTAGGTATATGTATATTTGTATGTATATGTGTATGTTTATATGTTTGTGTATGTCTATGAACTTCTTGTATTTTAGTAAGTATATTATTCTAGTTGTCTTTGAAACTGCACCATTTATCGCACAAGGCTTATTTACCATCTGTCCATCCTAAGGTTGCCTGGCAGAGATCGCTTTCAGCGATAAGGCCGCCATTTGTACATTCTGTTTGAGTTCTGTTTTGTTTTATAATGTAATTTTTGTAAGGTGTACAATAAAGAATAATCTATCTATCTATCTATCTATCTATCTTTAATATTATTTAATTCCGCACGCAAAATTAGCAGGTCCTTAAGTATTTTCGTGACGTCTACGTGGTCGAAACACACAGGGGGAAGTTTATGTAGCTCGTAAGCGACAAAAACCGGCAATTGATCGGGGTCTATAGTTTTGAAAACCGCTATCATGTCATCTAAATCTTTTTGTTTTTTGTCTTTTCGCCTCGACTTCAATCGTTTACCAATCTTGGTCGTGCTGCATAACAATTTCTTTGCCTCGTTGATTTCCTCCTCAGAAAACGCCGACACACATATTCTTATGAGACTTTCGTTGTCCATAACGTCATGTTTATTGCGAATAAACGCAAGGACTTCCGAAATCACCACATTACAGTTCGCACACTTAATCGTATCGACGGACATTATCGGGTAATCACACATACGCGACCACTCGCAGAGGACTCGCGCGCGAGACTGTACGTGAGACTGTGTGAATATACATTTATGTATTTAAGAATTTTACTATAATTAAAAGAATAAAATGAAATTTCTAACTACCATCAAACGTAACACACTAGTGCCGCAATAGTCTAGAGCTTAAGTTACTTAATTATTATAACTTTAAAAACGGTTTGTGTTTGAAAAATGAGATATATCTATAATATAAAAATGAATCGCTGTATGTGTTGCTAAGCGCAAATTTCGAGAGAAGCTGAAACGATTTCGCTAATTCTTTTTTTATAATATTCCTTGAAGTACGAAAATAGCTTTTAAGGACAGAAAAAATTAAAAAATTCAATAAAATAATTGTCATTTTTGTTTTAAAATCATAAAGCGATCTACAGAATACAGCTACCTACCAAGTTTTAGCTGAATAATCCTGATAGTTTTGGAATAAAGTGGCTGTGACTTTCGGACGGACAGACAAAGGGACATAGTGAGTCAATAAGTCTTCCGATATTTGCCATTTGCTAGGGAACTTCAAAAATCACCGTTGGCCGAATATTTGGAGTATAAAAATTCTCAGTTTATTGACCAAAATAAGTTAACAACATTTTAATGCACCGAGCGCTCATCATCTTTATGAGGCTGGCTGACGCGTATTCCACAATTATACACATGACTGACGATTATTTTTATTATGCTAGAAGCAAAACATTGTTGTTGTTCAATTTCAATTTCATAAGGTATAAAATAACTTTATAATTTTGAATTTTTGTACACTTTACATAACCGACTATCATTTTTCTATCTCAAATTATACTGACAACCGCCTCATAAAGTTGGGCACGGTATAAAATACTTAAAAAAAAATTTTTTTTTGTCCACTTTGACATGCTGTCACTTTTAGCTCCACCGCGGTTACGGCGACTGACGCACATATTGGTGATTAGTAAACAGTAAAGAACTGGTATAAGTGGATTTCATTCGGTATAAAATACTTTGGCAAATCTAGCGCGACTAATAGATACCAAGTCCGCGTCTCAAAACCGTAAAAAAATGCATGCACATGCATGTTCTTTTTAGACGTTAAATGCAAAAAGGCGTACCTAACATTTTGGCATTTAACGCATAACTACAAACGTAAATACAACTTTAAGACAAGTATGTATGGTTTAATTTACAAAATAATATGAACATAACTTAATCTAGTTTTGCACAACGTGGACCGTTCTGAAGGTCAATTTAGTTCGAGACTGCATCTTGGGTTTTTCTACATCAATGTTTTTAAGCAATTATTTATTTTTGTTTCTTTACTTTGTGTGGTGTTGATTGTTCTTTTTAGGGTATCGTAACCAAATGGCAAGAAATAGAACAATTATTGATTCGCCACGTCTGTCTGTTAGTGCATATGTCACAGCCACTTTATTCCGAACTTTAAAAATTACATTGAGTTGAAATCAAACTACCGTTTACGGATTATATCGCGATATAATGGTTTTATAAATATTTCATTTATATCGAATTATCTAGAAACTAAATTATTTATTTATATACGACGTTTCAATGTCTCTACAGGAATCGTTTTCCGTGACCACGATTTCTGTAAAGACATCGAAACGTCGGATACTTATTCTCGTAAACCCAAGAAAATACTATTACAATAAGTTCCCTAAAACCACATTTTCACAAGGTCGTTTCAAACAATTCCAAAGCGGCAAAATGTGACACGCCTCTCCACACCTCTTCCTCCCTCAAAATTTTAAAATTAACCTTCGGTAGGATAGGATTTTTTGCATATACGTAAGGATAGCGGGGTGACCCATCACCCTACAACTTATTTACGTAGAAAAACACAAATATAAAACAGAAAAAGTTCTTTATTTTTAATGAAATCAATAATACAGTTTTAAATCAAAGTATGTGTCTAGAATTACCGTAGGCAGATAGAAAATTGTTCAGAGTGCGCAGTGGAAGTTGTAATACATCCACCTAACTACGACAAGCAAAGATCTAAACACTTATACTGCGTTGCACAGTGAATTACAACTAATAAATAAGGTTTACTTACCAAGAATCTCCTGGTGTTCCTGATGATGTTCTTGAGTGGACCTATAAGATTAACTCATAATTTTGGCCAAAATAACAAGAAAATCATTATGAATACCACTACTCGAGGTCCAGATCGGCGTCCTTCTTCAGCGAAGTCGTCGGGCACCAACCACGTGCACGTTGGCGTTGATTCACACAATTTTTACAATGTTCCTTATAAGGTTACTTATAATTTTATCCTTTATCACTTCGCGAAGCTACTAGGACGAGCTTTCCAAAAGGCGAACAATTTATTTCAATTACAAAACCACGCGAGAGAGCAAAACCGCGGGTATTAATTTACTTTTGTCAATCGCTCACAACCTCGTCGGACAACTTCATATAGCGACGGTTGCGAGGTTGTTAATTACTATAATTAACTCAAAACCAAAAAACTGCGATTACAAGATACAGCGCGTGAGCAAGCCCAAACCTTTTTTTACCGGGAAACGGACAATGGATTAAAAATGAGTGAATGACAGTTCAGTGTAACCATAGTCAAAATTTACAATAGACTAAACTAAACGTTACTAAATCGATATAATCGACTTGACCTATCACAAATAATATTTCTATTTCAAACAGTAGGGATACAAATATTAAAGAGTTTTTGGGCGTATATAAATATATATATATATATATATATATATATATATATATATATATATATATATTATTAAAGACTGAATGCAATTTAGACAAATATCTTTACGGTGATCGGAACACAGAAGCAAATAACATTTGACACAAATAATCTTAACTTTTTTGTCTTTTTTCCTTGGACATATTGAGCACCGAGCTTGTTTCTGTAGTTTCAATGGCGGTTCACTGCCAGAAGGTTCCTGGTTCAATAAATCCTTTGAAAAAAAATCGCGAACGTAAAAGGATAGTAGGGTAGTCAGTCACCCCAGCAAGGACAATATAGCAAAATCTACGACCGAGATGTTAACTTATTTAAGGGTGCAGCAATAGAGCTAAAATTCGGTATAAAACGCCTGTACCACGAGGCTGCGCCTAAAAATCGACGTACTTCTTTATATTAGAAGGAGTGGGATAATTTTTCATTGAATTTACTTTATCCGGATCGGGATGCAATCCACTAGAGTCGATAACATAGCCTAAATATTTTAGTTTATCTCTAAAAAATTGACATTTTTCGAGATTAATTGTTAAATTAGCGCTTTTTAGTTTATTAAGAATGCGTAATAAAAGAGTAATATGCTCGTTGAAGCTGGACGTTATACAGATTATGTCATCGATAAAACAGAAAACCTTATTTTCAAATTCTGGATAATAAAATAAAATATCAACTAATCGTTGTTGAGTAGCTGGCGCATTCGTAAGACCGAAGGGCATTCTTTTGAATTGAAATGTGCCACGCGTAGGAATATAAAAGGCTGTTTTGCAACGGTCCTCTTCTTTAATTAATGTTTGCCAAAAAGATTTAGACAAATCTAAACTAGACAAGTATTTAGCATCTCTCAGATTATCTAAAATTTCCGAAATATAAGGCAAGCTATAAGCATCTTTTTTTGTAACGGAATTTAATTTACGGCTGTCCAAACAGAAACGCAGTTCACCATTCTTCTTAGGGGTCAAAATGACCGGGTTTGACCACGGGCTTTCACATCGTTCAACAACATCCTCTGAGAGCATGTCGTCAAGATGCTTTATTAAAATTCTTTGTTTATCGGGAGACATGCGATAAAATCTTTGCCGAATAGGGGGGCAATCACCTGTATCAATTGAATGAGAAATAATATTTGTGCAACCGAGACCCCGCTTCTCGTATGAAATATCGGTAAATTTAGAAATAATGTTGTCAGCGGTAGCTCTCTGGTCGACTGTAAGATGATCATAAGAAACAAGATGTGTAGGGGGAACTGCCTGCAACTCCATTACTTGAGCGTCAGACTTGTTCACAATCAAAACAGACTCTAATTTGTTAGGAAATAGGCCAAAGCTTCGCCAAAAATCCATGCCAAGGATAAGGGAATTTTGAATCCCAGGTACAACATGAACTTCTAAGTTAATCAATTTATCCTGAAACTCAAAGGGTAGAAACACCGATCCCAAAGACTCAAATCGTTCGCCGCCAGCTGTTATTAACCTTAAAGGTTTCGATTTATCCAAAACATCGTCTTTCAAAAATAAGTTATGCAAATTATTGCCTAAAATTGTAACGCAAGATCCAGAATCTAAAAGACCAGTGGTAGGTATTCCGTTTAATTTTAGAGTAACGTAAGGTAAATATTCTACTTTAGAATTACGGATTGAGGATATATGATAGCAACTAAAGAATTTTTTTAAAAAGTCCAACCAATTATTCCACTCTGTTTTATTACAATTAGTTGTATAATTTGATTTTCCACAATCCTTGTTAACTAGTTTTTTGAAACTGTAGGGGTCGACTTAGATTTACAATTGGGGCAGTCTGACACCTTGAAACCCTTTGTGCCGCACTTAAAACAGATAAGGTAGTGTGGCTGACGGCAATTACGTAATGAGTGCGAATTGCATCTACAACGCACGCAAAAATTTTTATTTATATTAGAAGTACTCGATACGGCGTAAACTTGTGGTACAGACTTGTATCTCGATGTATCAGCGACAGAGTTATATTTATTGAAGTGATTATGATTGTAAACATTTTTGTTTGAAGAAAAATTAGAAAACGGATAATTATACGCTAGATCGGGTGCTACAGTATTCTTTGAAACTTTAGGGGGTTCAGAAAATTGCTTACTGCGACTTTGGTAATTTTCGAAAAGACGACAAACTTCGACCAGGCTATCAACATCAACCAACCTTTGCAGTGAGCAGACAATTAGTGTAACAAGGTCTAATATTATTTAGTAAAATTTCTAGCTTCTCCGAATCAGCGATAGGAGAGCTAAGTCGCGAAAACAGACCGTGCATTTTTGCCACGTAAATAGTTATTGATTCGTTTTCGCCCTGTGAGCGCTGACGAATCTTCGTCATAAGCCGATAATCGTAGTTATGCGGACTAAAATCTCGTTTCAAAAGTTCGCAAAGTTCTAACCAAGTCTTTACATTATTTTTAACAGAACGATACCAAACTAATGCGTCACCCGAAAATATTTCAAAAGCGAAAGACAACATCTTGTCGTGTGGAATAGATCTACAGGACATAAATTCATAAATTTTTTCGATAAAGGATCTTACACATGATTTACCGTTAAATTTGAATTTACCTCATTCCGAAAAAAGCTTACGGTCGTAATTATAGGAAGTGTTTCCCTCTGCCACTGAGCAATCCCACCGCGAATTACGGCTCGTGATTAATTGTAATTTCGCATATAAGTCATTAAATTTATTCCACTCAGACTCAATTTTTTTAATATGCAGACTGCCGGTATCCACCCTATTCAGTCGATGAAAACAATGGTGTAGCACGGTTTTGACCTTCTGTTGAAGCTCGGAAGTATAGTTTGCTTCCAACATAGATAAGTGTTTATTTGATCTTAATAACGACTTTTCCACTTCTGCCACATCCTCCTCTGGTGGGAAGGGTGAAGATAATATATCCTCTGAGGGAGTTTTAACTGAAAGTTTAGCGATTTGTTTGCGGGGATCGTCAGGCTTTGAAACGCCGCGTATTGTGGTCTCATATTCTAATTCCGCTTTAGTTAATAATGAGAAATTTATAATGTAAGCCATTATTACAAAACAATAATAGAAAATCTAAGTATTTACGCCGGCACTAGAAAAAAAAATTAAATGTCGCCAGAAAATCGAATACCGTGCTAAAAAAGCTGAAATACACTAAATTATACAATGGTGTGATGATTGGTAAAGGATTAAAAAAAAAATTCTTAAAGGTCACTCAAAGGTTGAATCACAATATTTTTTCGCGAACACGAGGCTCGTTAGTTCAACGGCTAAGCGGTTAGAACCGGTTGGCGCCTCGACACGCTGCCCGCGGTGGAACGTGATTTTAGACCGACGTTAATTAAATCACCGTTATGTTATTTACACAGTTAAATTGCTTATGGCCAACCAAAATAGATAGAAACTGTACCTGTACGCAATTCACCACACCAGAATATATGCACACACAGGAGAAAAATATACAAGAGAAAAAGAAATTATTTCACTCACCTGTAAAGTGCCAACTTACGTTTTAAAAATATAATTAAAAATTCTATTGGGCGCCAATGTCGCACGAGTGATTGATTTCCACGGGGTAGCCGGGATCGATCACTCGCCGAGCAATTAAAGAGAGATAATTAGGTTGACTTACGGGAAATAAATAAAAAATATCACCAGGAAAGTTTAAACTCGCGTTATATTCCAGTTACACAATGGCTTTAATTATACAAAAAAAGTATTATATAGTGGTAAGTTATAGTTATATTATTTTCTTATAAAAACATGTAACGGGGTCTTGAGCATCGGGTACTGATATGCGTGGCTACCCAATTTTTTAAAAAAGGATTGTCCATTTTGTGACGTCACGTCGCGCCCGTCGCCCGCAGCCTCGCTACGAGTGACGCACAGCAGTGGGGCCGCCCCCCTCGCCCCCTCCTCTTCGCCGGCCTTATAAATACCGGGGAGACACGAGGTTTCGCACCTTTTTGCTCCGGCCAACACGACCAAGCTGAGTACCTCATCCGAAGACCTGTGAAGTGCCAACGTCCCCCCACGCCCTGGATAATTGTCTCATCGGCTAATCTCAAGTGTCAGTTTTTTTTGTATAATTAAAGCCATTGTGTAACTGGAATATAACGCGAGTTTAAACTTTCCTGGTGATATTTTTTATTTATTTCCCGTAAGTCAACCTAATTATCTCTCTTTAATTGCTCGGCGAGTGATCGATCCCGGCTACCCCGTGGAAATCAATCACTCGTGCGACATTGGCGCCCAATAGAATTTTTAATTATATTTTTAAAACGTAAGTTGGCACTTTACAGGTGAGTGAAATAATTTCTTTTTCTCTTGTATATTTTTCTCCTGTGTGTGCATATATTCCGGTGTGGTGAATTGCGTACAGGTACAGTTTCTATCTATTTTGGTTGGCCATAAGCAATTTAACTGTGTAAATAACATAACGGTGATTTAATTAACGTCGGTCTAAAATCACGTTCCACCGCGGGCAGCGTGTCGAGGCGCCAACCGGTTCTAACCGCTTAGCCGTTGAACTAACGAGCCTCGTGTTCGCGAAAAAATATTGTGATTCAACCTTTGAGTGACCTTTAAGAATTTTTTTTTTAATCCTTTACCAATCATCACACCATTGTATAATTTAGTGTATTTCAGCTTTTTTAGCACGGTATTCGATTTTCTGGCGACATTTAATTTTTTTTTCTAGTACCCGGCGTAAATACTTAGATTTTCTTTTATTGTTTTGTAATAATGGCTTACATTATAAATTTCTCATTATTAACTAAAGCGGAATTAGAATATGAGACCACAATACGCGGCGTTTCAAAGCCTGACGATCCCCGCAAACAAATCGCTAAACTTTCAGTTAAAACTCCCTCAGAGGATATATTATCTTCACCCTTCCCACCAGAGGAGGATGTGGCAGAAGTGGAAAAGTCGTTATTAAGATCAAATAAACACTTATCTATGTTGGAAGCAAACTATACTTCCGAGCTTCAACAGAAGGTCAAAACCGTGCTACACCATTGTTTTCATCGACTGAATAGGGTGGATACCGGCAGTCTGGATATTAAAAAAATTGAGTCTTTGTGGAATAAATTTAATGACTTATATGCGAAATTACAATTAATCACGAGCCGTAATTCGCGGTCGGATTGCTCAGTGGCAGAGGGAAACACTTCCTATAATTACGACCGTAAGCTTTTTTCGGAATGAGGTAAATTCAAATTTAACGGTAAAATCATGTGTAAGATCCTTTATCGAAAAAATTTATGAATTTATGTCCTGTAGATCTATTCCACACGACAAGATGTTGTCTTTCGCTTTTGAAATATTTTCGGGTGACGCATTAGTTTGGTATCGTTCTGTTAAAAATAATGTAAAGACTTGGTTAGAACTTTGCGAACTTTTGAAACGAGATTTTAGTCCGCATAACTACGATTATCGGCTTATGACGAAGATTCGTCAGCGCTCACAGGGCGAAAACGAATCAATAACTATTTACGTGGCAAAAATGCACGGTCTGTTTTCGCGACTTAGCTCTCCTATCGCTGATTCGGAGAAGCTAGAAATTTTACTAAATAATATTAGACCTTGTTACACTAATTGTCTGCTCACTGCAAAGGTTGGTTGATGTTGATAGTCTGGTCGAAGTTTGTCGTCTTTTCGAAAATTACCAAAGTCGCAGTAAGCAATTTTCTGAACCCCCTAAAGTTTCAAAGAATACTGTAGCACACCGATCTAGCGTATAATTATCCGTTTTCTAATTTTTCTTCAAACAAAAATGTTTACAATCATAATCACTTCAATAAATATAACTCTGTCGCTGATACATCGAGATACAAGTCTGTACCACAAGTTTACGCCGTATCGAGTACTTCTAATATAAATAAAAATTTTTGCGTGCGTTGTAGATGCAATTCGCACTCATTACGTAATTGCCGTCAGCCACACTACCTTATCTGTTTTAAGTGCGGCACAAAGGGTTTCAAGGTGTCAGACTGCCCCAATTGTAAATCTAAGTCGACCCCTACAGTTTCAAAAAACTAGTTAACAAGGATTGTGGAAAATCAAATTATACAACTAATTGTAATAAAACAGAGTGGAATAATTGGTTGGACTTTTTAAAAAAATTCTTTAGTTGCTATCATATATCCTCAATCCGTAATTCTAAAGTAGAATATTTACCTTACGTTACTCTAAAATTAAACGGAATACCTACCACTGGTCTTTTAGATTCTGGATCTTGCGTTGCAATTTTAGGCAATAATTTGCATAACTTATTTTTGAAAGACGATGTTTTGGATAAATCGAAACCTTTAAGGTTAATAACAGCTGGCGGGCGAACGATTTGAGTCTTTGGGATCGGTGTTTCTACCCTTTGAGTTTCAGGATAAATTGATTAACTTAGAAGTTCATGTTGTACCTGGGATTCAAAATTCCCTTATCCTTGGCATGGATTTTTGGCGAAGCTTTGGCCTATTTCCTAACAAATTAGAGTCTGTTTTGATTGTGAACAAGTCTGACGCTCAAGTAATGGAGTTGCAGGCAGTTCCCCCTACACATCTTGTTTCTTATGATCATCTTACAGTCGACCAGAGAGCTACCGCTGACAACATTATTTCTAAATTTACCGATATTTCATACGAGAAGCGGGGTCTCGGTTGCACAAATATTATTTCTCATTCAATTGATACAGGTGATTGCCCCCCTATTCGGCAAAGATTTTATCGCATGTCTCCCGATAAACAAAGAATTTTAATAAAGCATCTTGACGACATGCTCTCAGAGGATGTTGTTGAACGATGTGAAAGCCCGTGGTCAAACCCGGTCATTTTGACCCCT